>CAOJBK013571768.1:0-10093 GCA_948294925.1 Codiaeum variegatum
ACTCTAAGAAACTGACTTAGGAGTCAATTTATACTAAGTTTGTAAAATAATATTCCTATAATCAAGAAATTAATGTTAAGAAAAGAGATCTTAAAATAACTAAATAGTTGTCAAAAGAAACATCCTCTACTTTTATCACCACATAGAGGAAGAAAGCCTAATGGTAAACAAACCATCAGAACCTGAATAAGTTGACATCATTGTAAAAAATTTTGTACCTATGTACTGAGATAAAATGATAGAACAATATCTGCCTGATTTTAAAGCACTTATGAATGTTGGCACTTGCCTAAAATCTAGCCTCATCAAGGATGAAACTCATACCTCATCCTCATGTTTCAAGAAAACTAGCAATACTCAAAAGGAAGGCGGGGTTAATGCAATATCAGCTAGTAAACCTCTTTAGATATAATGAAGATAATTCACCAACATAAGGGGATTAACACTGAGCTATCTCCTAAAGCAATGTCTAGAAAATGGCATTTTACAACCATTGGAACCTAAGCCCATTCCCAACCCACTACTGAAAAACTTCAACATGAATGAAAGGTGTGACTATCACCAAGGTCCTAGGAATAAGATAGATGATTTAAAAGCCCTTCATCATAAGATAAAAGATTTCATTGATGTAAAGGACCTTTAATTACCCACTGTGATTATTAGCACAAACCCCCACCCATAACACAATGTGAATGCAATCCTAAATGAAATAGAGGAAGGGGACTCAACGCACCTCATCATCGATGTTGTGCCATTGAGAAATTATCAATACATCGGGGATGACCAATCTTCCTTAGAGAGGTCACTCTTCCCAAATTGCTCTCTTCTAACTAGCCAAGCCTCCTTAGCAAGGTTAGTCAATACTGACTATTGATGTGTCATCATCGAACTAAAACACTTGGGAGATGAAATAAATGCCATTACTAGAAGTGGAAGAGTAACTCAAGCACCTGCTGCTCCTGTATCTACAAATCAATTTGTGCCTCAGAATAAAGGGACTCTTAAACTTGGAGAGGATCATGTACTTAAGCAACTTAAGAAGACCTAAACTAACATCTCCATATGGAATCTATTCATGTCTTCTTATCCTCACCGCTAAGCTCTTTGCAAGGCACTAAGCCAATGTCAATCATCACCTGATATCACTCCTAAGACCTTAGTCGCATCAATCACAAGCTCTCAAAAGGGTGCATCCATCTCTTTCTCTGATAATGAGATCCCACTTAAGGGACTACATAATAATGCCTTATACATTACTGTTATCACTAGAGAGAAGACTGTCCCCATGACTCTGATAAAAAATGGGTTAGCCCTCAATGTTTGCCCATTAAAAGTTGCTAGTTCCTTATGGTTAGCTGTTACTGACTTCACCCCTTCTGACTAAATCATATAGGCATATGACAATTCAAAAAGAGAAGTTCTTGGGGTTGCAACAATGAATGTCATTATGGGCCTTACCACCTTTAAAGTGCCCTTCTAAGTCATTGACGTGCCTTCGTGCTTTAACTTGCTCCTTGGGAAATCCTAGATACATCAGGCTAAGGTTATACCATCTACCCTACACCAAAGGGTCAAGTTCCCTCTGAAAAATTGTATTATTACCATCAAGGCTGACACATTTAGTAAACATGAAGTTCTAGACACAATTTTGATTATGGAAATCTAGCCTGAGTTATTGGAATATCCTTTATCTGGTTTCTCCTTTGTGCAATTTATTGAGGCTACTGGCAATGAAAGAGAAATAGTCATTCTGGACTTTGACCCTTACTACAACCCAATGGTGGTAAACATCCTCAAACACATAGCCTACTTCCTTACCATGGGCATTGGCAAGAACCAACAAGGTATAAAATCTTTTGATGAATACCCCGTATCTATTCCACCATTCGACATGGGCTACAAACCTACTGATGATGAAATTGAAGAGGCAAAAGCCTAGGTGAGAGAAAGATCATTGATTGCTAGAAAAAGGGACGAATATGACTATCCCCTAATGCCATATTTCAAAATCTTCAATGGTTATTTTGTCAAAGAGGGGGAGACAGTTCCTTACTGTTCTTTTCCCAAACCATGGATCTGCCCTGTAACTGGTATTAGGATGCCTAGATTTGAGCTATTTTCCAATGTGAAGCTAACTACTGAAGACTGCCAGCCTTTATACTTCCTGGACATTGACTATGAAAAGAATATGGAAGCAAGCCTCTTTGGTGACATAGCTGTTCTCACTGATAAGGAGGTAAAATCTGACCTCTCCATAATGATCAAGCCTACCAATGGAAAGCTAAAAAACTGGCGTTATGATGAAAGCCCATTTGAAGTTATTGAGTCCAAATCTGAAAGTGACATTGAGTATGAGTCTAAGTCCACTACCTAGTCTGAATCTAGTATTAAGTCCTCCTCTTATTCTTCTCAGTTAGAAAATAATGTAATAAGTCCATCAAATTTTAACTATAAGTATGATGTAATCATGGATCTCTCTCCAATTTCTATCAATAAAACTTCCAAGTTTTCTTATTATGAGTCTGTCTCTCTATTTTCTTTTAATGTTCCAACTGATAAATCTGACCTCAGTAAAAAAGAAAATAAGATAATTAATGAAATAAAAGATGCAGTTAAAGAGCTCAAAAGCACTGGCACTCATGACATGCGTAAGAACACGTACATTACATATGCATGCTCAAACAAATAGGATACTAAATCTACAATCAGAAGATTTGAAGATTGCTTCACCTAGAAGCTGAATGATATGACAGTACTTGATCCAAGCATCACCATTCATAAAATTCTGACATAACCAGACTTCAAGCTTGTCAAACAGAAGCTCTGGTGAATAAAACAAGCATGGTCAATTCTGATCAAAGAAGAAGTAGCAAAATAACTATTGTAAACTTCATCAAGATGATTAATTACCCTTCCTAGTTAGAAAATATTGTCTCGCTACCGAAGAAAGATGACAAAGTCAGAACGTGTGTGGATTTTCAAGACCTGAATAAGGCATGTCCTAAGGATGACTTTCCACTACCCCATATAGACCTCTTGATCGATGAATTAGCTAGTTTAGAAATGGTTTCCTTAACTGATTTGGCCATGAGGTATAACCAAATTGTAGTTCAACCTCCTGACAAGAAAAATATAGCTTTTATCATAGAATGAGGCACTTACTACTATAAAGTAATGCCATTTGGACTAAAGCATGCCGTAGCCACTTACTAAAGACTGGCCACCATGATTTTCCATTACTTAATGCATAAACAAGTGGAAGTATATATCGATGACATGGTTATGAAATGTGCTACCCCTGAACTACATCTATAAGAGTTGGAGAAGTTCTTCTTTAGACTTCAATGATACAATCTGAAATTGAATCCCAACAAATGCATATTTAGAGCCTCATATGGAGTGTTCCTCAGGTATATGGTAAGCAAGAGGGGCATAAAGGTGCATCCAGCCAAGTCAAAGGCCATTCTTGACATGCCATCTCCCAAAATTGAAAAGGAGATAGGAGGCTTTCTAGGTAACCTATAATACATCAGTCGGTTCATCCATCAACTAATCGGCACATGTAGCCCAATATTCAACCTTCTCAAGAAGAACTCTTTTAAATAGTGGAATGAAAAAATGTTAGAAAGCCTTTAAGTAGATAAAGAAATACCTTTTGAATCCATCTGTCTTACAACCTCCTAGGCCTGGTCAACATTTATTATTGTACCTAACTGTCACTAAAGAAGCCATTAGGGCAATGCTGGCACAAAAAGCCCCCAAATTTGCATAAAGAGAACACAATCTATTACTTGAGTAAGAGGATGCTAGCATATGAACTCAAATACAAATACATTGAAAAGCTCTGCTTGGCTTTGGTATGGGTTTATCGCAAACTTAAGCATTATCTAGGGGCATACATCACACATGTCCTTACCGATCAAATTCCTCTCAAATATCTAATAGAGAAACCATTCCTGGATAGCAAGATGGCTAGATGGATGGCTATCTTGGTAGCCTATGACCTCAAGTACATTCTAAGAAAGTCTATCAAGGGTAGTGTCATTGCCGACCAACTGCCCGCTACCCCAACCGATAATTATTGGAAGAATCTGAATTTCCCAACGAAGACATCCTATTCTTTCAAAATGAAACATGAAATCTATATTTTGATGAAGCAGTGAATCACAAAGGATATGGCGCTGGGTTGGTGTTCCTTACACCTACTGGCGAAATCTTACCTTTTGCAATCAAGCTAGATTTTGAGGTAGCCAACAACGAAGTTGAGTACGAAGCATGTGTATTTAGACTAGAAGCAGCCCTCCAGATTGGTATCAGAAACCTAAAAGTCTATGCAGACTCGAATATCATTATCTCACAAGCCATCAAGAAATATAAAATTAGAGAGGAGCGGCTGGTTCCTTACCATAAGTGTCTCAAAGAGCTTGCCAATAGCTTTGACATCTGATCTTTCCACTATCTATTGAGAACCTAGAACAGGTTCAATGATGCCTTGGAAACCTTTGCATCCATGGTCAAAATATGTGATGGGTTCATTTTTTGTCCTATTTTCATAAGCATTAAGCACCAACCAAGCTTTTAGTCTCATTTCTTTGACATTCAAGAAGTCAAAGAGAAACCATGGTACTGGGACATCTATGTCTATCTCATCAAAGGTGAATATCCTGAAGGTGCCTCCAAATTTAAAAGGGGAACTATTAGGCAACTGGCTAGTGGATACATCCCTAGAGGTGACATCCTTTTCAAAAAGACATGGCATGGCATACACCTTAGATGAGTTTTAAAAGAAGAGGCTAATAAGATCATGGAAGAAATCCATGGTGGAACAGATGGCTTCTAAATGAATGGTTGGGAATTGTCTCATAAAATCAATCATCGAGGCTATTATTAGCTCACTATGAATGAGGACTGTACACAGTTGGCCCAAAGGTTCCCAAAGTGTCAAGAATATGCTAAGCTCCAGAAGCTTCCGTCATCACCCCTCAATCAAATTTCAACCCCTTGGCATTTTACTGTTTAGGGCATCGATGTAATTAGAAAAATATCACTTAAGTCATCAGCTAGTCACGAGTACATCTGGTTAGCCATAGAATACTTCACTAAATGGGTTAAGGTTGCTCCTTACCCAACCTTGGATTCAAAGAAAGTAGCCTAATTTATCAGGACCAACATCATTGCAAGGTACGTGTTCCCTACGAGATCATCTCTGATAATGGCTCACACTTCTAGAAAGAGGTCGTTACTCTCCTTCAAAAGGAAAAGATTGAACATCATATGTCTTCCCAAATAGACCTCAAACAAATGGTCCAATTAAAGTTGCCAACAAAGCATTAAAGAATATGCTTTAAAAGATGATCAGTCATCACAAAGGTTGGCACCTACATCTACTAAGTGCCCTCCTTGGGTATAGAACCACCTACAAATCGGCTACCAAAGCCACATCTTACTCCTTAGTTCATGGAATGGAAGTAGTCCTTCCCATATATTTGGAAATATAGACGGCTAGTGTTCTTCAAGAAGTTCAGATCTCTAAACTCGACTAGCAACATGTTTATTACGATCAGCTCAATATAAAATCTGAAAAAAGAATGAAACCCTTTAAGCTGAAAACTCGAAAGGGAGACTTAGGTAAAATTAAAGGGTACAACCTACTAGATTGAATATTGAAAAGGTAGTCTAGGTAATAATAAAGGAAACTTACCAAGTTAAAACCCCAAAAAGGATGACTTAGGAAAAAACAAGACCTTAAAATAAAAAAAAAATAAAATCAAGGTCTTATTCATCTTTTGGAACATTCAAATAAGATATTTGAGATAGAAAACCAAAAAGAAATATATAAAATAGAAAGTCTCAATATAAAAAAAAAATCTAAATCTAGACTTAGACTCAACCCTCAATCTCAATCAGAAGAGCATATCGTCTTGCTTTCTCCTTTGGTCGACATGTCTTGAACCACCACTCAGTGTACTCAGACAGCTTGCCATAGTCATCACCCTTTATCATCATTGCCCTTGAAAAGTCTTTGATCCAACGGGAGGGAATAACTCTAGCTACTCGATCATTCACCATAGTTTCCTCAAACAAAGGGCCATCTAGGGGCACATCTTGAGTATGTCCCATCTAACGGAGGATTCTAGTAGCATGATACTAAGATACATACTTAAAACCAAGAAAATACACATGCTTGTTCCCTTGACTCTTTGGTATGAATTGTTTGATAGTAGAGTACCACTTAGGCTTCCATAACAAATCTGAAGGACTCAGTTCCATTAGCTAGTTAATCCATTCCTTCTCAGAACCAAAACAGATAGTAATTTTTCTAGAACGATACCATGAGGCAGAATAGCTTGGTCTTTCAGGTCTAGGAATAAATTTTAAGATGATCTCTTAGCTAGATCTGATAGTAAAATACACAAGTCAGAAAAATCTCAGAACATGCTAAAATAGACAAGCAGAAAGGGTCAGAATACCTGGAGCAAAATAAGACTAATAGTCCAAGGTTCTTTTGAGTTGTGATAATGATTAAGGTTCACCAGTGTTTCAGCTAAAATCATACCCATAATTAACTTACCTTCACCCATATAGGGTATCATCTTAGCCATTTTAGCATCTCCCCATCGAATTAGGCCTATGAAAATATAGTCCGCTATCAATCCAAAAGTGTAAATGTTTAATCTCCGAGCCATCTAGGTAAGTCATCCTTTAATTCCTCCCAAAACATATAGGCCAATACAGGCAGGCCTACCAAATTATCCTTCACCATATCTGAAGCTGCTTCAATGCTCAAATCCAATAATCTTTTAAGCGAGTTGAAATAGCCTACCTACTCAACTGGAATGGCCAGGTCAACCTCATAGTTCATCCCAAGCAAAAAGGAAAAATCTTCAAAAGTTGGACATATCTCATCCATACAAGCCTCAAAGTGAAAACACATTATCAAGTGGATCCCAAAAATGGATACAAGCATTCAGAAAATCCCAATCTATCCTAAAACCTCTAAGAGTTGGTAAAGCTACCATATTGTATCTCTTTAGGTTGATCTGGCTCACTCTGTCCAGCTTTTGGCACCATCCATGCATTACATGACTGAAAAAGGGTTCTATGTGGTGGGGAAAAAGAAATGAAATTGACTATTTCTACAAAATAATTTTACTCCCCAGTGGTTTTTTGAGTTAAAAATCAAATTTTGTACTCCTATTTATAGTGGCATATGAATCAAGGTAGAAAACTGAGGTTGGAAGGCTGAAGCATGCACTCAGGACAAAACGCACACATTTTTAACTAAACATATGTGTTTGTCTAATGCACATACGATTAGGGGGATGCGCAAGCATTTTGAACCTGGCACATGTGCAAGATGCCACGTGTCATGTGTTAATTTGGCCTGTCGAAGCGATCTATTCCGACCCAATTCGATTCCATTTTCACTTGAAAGTCAGAAAATCACAAAAACTAAAAACTGAAAGCTTTCTAAGACTTTTATAAAATTAAACTGAAATTCAAAAAAATAAACAAAAAATCTGAAATTATTTTTATAAGTAACTGGGTCCAAATATAATCAATAACATAAAAACATCATGCATCATCCTTAGGGTTAGCTTCCTCTACCTCCTCGAGATTAACTCGTGGCCCACATCGTCTGATGACCCTTCACTCTAGCTGGCTCCTCATTATGTTCATCTTAAAAGGGTAGTGATCAAGCTAAATATGGTCCTCTAGTAATTATCTACCCTCTGACTGTAGAATAAGCTGGGAACTTGTAAAGAACATACATAAATTAGAAACTGCCAAAAGAAAGGGTATAATTAACATAAAGAGTGAAGAGCATACCATCTCTAGAATCTGAGCAAAGTCCACTGTTTACATACCTGGTAAGTAGTTGTTGCCAAAATAGTGGATCTGACTAGTGCCTGTTGCATCAAAGTAAGGGACATGATTAGCAATTTGTGGCAGCCTATGACAAGACTGACTGGTACTGGCTGGCATATGGGAAGAAGAGGCTCTCATACATAAAGAACTAGAACTTTGATGGGGAGCATCCGGGTGACTACTCCCACTACGAGGCCTCCGTTTCGCAGGCGCAACACCTCCTTTCCTGTCATAGCTGCAGTCAACAAAAAGTGAGGGCATCCTAACCATCATATGAGATGTCATGAAATTGGAGTAAGAGGCATCCATCAGTAAGTAGTCCTCCCAAGCTCTCCCCACTTGCTAGAAAATCTGAAAGGCATGCAACAAGCATTTGCTACCTCATCTGTATGAGAGGGTCAGTAGACACAACTCTGAGCCATCACCCACTCTTCGAGGAAGAAATCCATCAAAGAAGTAAAGCCGAGCATAATATTCCTCTAAGTGACAGTAATACCAACAACATTAATGTCCACATTTATAAGATCAACCATGTGGAAAGGTATCCAGATAACCTTAAATCACTAAGGCAGTAAATCAGGAATCTTCCAAAAAGCATGGATAAAAGTTGTCAGAACATACATGAGTAAAAGTTTCCAGAATGCCCTGATATTCACAGAAGGAAAAGTCATCTTGACTGGAGAGCCAAGATTCCTTACACCACATGCTCCCCATCGAAAAGGGAAGTTGGTTTAGCAACCTAGTCCTGGGCATAAAGGCACCAATATGAGAAGAGGCCCAAAGCTGCAAAAGATACATAGATAATTTAGAAAATGAGTTAAGCACCAAAGAAAATAAAAGGGTGATACTGACCTCCCATACAGTGGCAGTCGCCAGAATAGCTACCCAAATAACTTCAGACATTAGGCCCATCCCTCTGTACACTACAACTAGATCAACTCCAGCCCAGTTATACTCTCCTAGCTATCTTAAGTCCTTTAGTGAAGTTAGGATCTTCAAATCAACCCAACCAGACTCATTATATAGAAATAGGGTTGACAGGTTAATCAACAAGCAAACCTAGTGCACTAGTCAACAATATAGTCCATCACGATCACCCAAGATAACAAGTTTAGCAACTCAGTCCTGAAAATCTACCCTTGGGTATTTCATACCAACTGTTCCCCTAGCAAGTTACCCACCTCATGGCACTAACACGGCAGAACGTCAAAGGTGACGGGCCAGCGTCCAAAGTGTATACCAGTCTGGCATGACCACTCGAAGGGCATCATCTGTTAAGGTTGTATGCCCTATAGCCTGTACATTATGTATATATTTGTAATCTTAATCCATTCATAGGTATATATATATATATATATGTTTTCATTTAATGATCATTTTTTCATTTTATTGCATTACGTTTATATATTTATTAAGTTTTATGTAAGAGAATCTATTCTTAAAGAGTTTGGAAATTTGGAGACAGATTCTTTTTGTCATAGACTTTAAAGTAAGTTCACGGTCATAGGATTATTGGTATGAACGTCATTAATTTGGAGAGATTGTCACCTCTATTGTCATCCATGACAAGTATTTGTTATTTATTGTTATTGGGGTAGTGAGTCTCACAGTACAGACATGTGATGTTGTGACAACATATGGATACTCATGAGATGAGTAAGTTAAACAGTGACATTAGATGATAGACACATGGGTTTTATTCACCAGTCAATGTTTGACCATTTAGATTATAATTGTGCATATAATCCTTTGACTTGAGGTGATATGTTATCTAGCATATTGATGGCTATGGTTTGTTACTGCTTACATATTGATGCTAATCAAATATTTGTATATGGAATGTGGTTGCCATAATTAGTGGTATGTTGAGATAAGTGATTTCCAAGATAGAATTCATTAACTTGGGTTAACAAGAAAGGAATCCTATGACTTATGATTGTTCTCAATTCACAAATCCTAGGCCAAGGTAGTAAAAATTCACTAGAAAGAGTTTATAGTATGAATCGATTTATTAAGAATTAGAACTAGATAGAAGTCATATGATCTAGCATATAGGGTTTGATTCTTCCATGACCCTAGTTGAGAACGGGATCCGTAATGAAGGGATTTGAGTGCATGATAATTATAATTGAAAGGTCCATGAAATGTCAAGGATTTATCACCGATATTCATTTCTAATTAGGTAGTCGTGATATGTTATGCTTGACGTCACTCATGATTTATG
>CAOJBK013572858.1:0-11267 GCA_948294925.1 Codiaeum variegatum
ACTATTTGTATGGTTTCTAATTAAAAGAATGTCTTCTGCTTAAACACATGAGAGACGATTTCATAATTAACATCAAGTTGAGATAGTCATCTTTACCCGTTAGAGTCAAACAACTGACCGAAGCTTTATCATATGATAAAACCATACTCTATACTATATATAGAGAATTGTGGAGAATTACGTATGAATGTATTTTCAAATTAAGTATATATAAACACCCATGTGAAATTGTAAAGTTTCAAAGTATATGAGTATCAAGAGAATTTCAAAGAGGAACCATTATGTGGCATATGTAATGTAACTACTTCTAAATAGTAATCCCATTGAAGGGATCAAAGCCTTAGCTTGTCAAAAGGGATGAATCATTGTAATCCTGTAGAGGGGATCAAAGCTTTAGCTTGTCAGGGATGGATCCATCACCCTATCAGCTAAAGGTGTATGTCCCTAGCCTTGGTGATCAAATCAATTGCAATGATAATGATTTGTTACAATGGCCCCTACATGGAGAGAGATGGAAATCGCATGATTAATTTGGCTAAAATGCCTGGATATTAATGATGGATATGATATTAGATCGATTTTAACTTCCATTTTTAAGTGCTTTAATAATATAAAATATATACAGATCATTTGGTAATAATGATAATGAGTTATACGTCATGTAAAAGCCAAAAAGTGTCATAATTGATCTTATTTAAGAAAGATGAATAATATGATGGTAAAATTGTATAACTGAGAATTTAAAATCCTCTAATGTATTTGTGAAACTGGAATGGAGTACTATAATGTAAGAGATTGATCTCACTAATATGAAAATAACAGAAAGACAAATAAATATAGAAAACCTAAAATATTTACTAAAGATTCCAACTTTAAACCACAAACACACACACACACACACACACACACACATATATATATATATATATATAAACCCCTGAAAAAGTAACTTGAAAAGTTGATAGGTTATATGATGATAGTGAATCTCAAGAGATAAATCATATCAATTGTTCTTAATATCTTTGACTTTTCTAAAAATATAAGTAAATGATTATATAATAAATTAAAAGATCTCTATGTTCATAAAAAAAAAGCCAGTAAAAGTTCCAGATACTAAAACATCAATTGTGTCATAGTTTTCCTTTCAAAATAAAATATATCTTTCCTTCCATTAAGATATACGACCTTCATCCTTAGTGTATTGCTACTATTCTAGGAAGTAAAATTTTGATTCTTTGAATTGTTGAACCAATAACTCTAAAATATTTCTTGATTTTGATAAATTTCCAAATTTCTATAATGTCTCACTAAGTACTTCTTGTTTACTCTATACTTATATTTATTTCTTTCTCTCTACATAATTTACTTTCCAAGTATGCAAGACATTACAACAAAAAATGATTCTTAGATGCTCATGGCTTATTGATATGAGTTGATGTGGAAAATGACTGATGATGTGTAACTCTATATGACCCTATGGAAATGGATATCACTACAAGAAGTCATGTAATTGGAGACAATTGATCAATATATGGACAACTTGAATGTAAGAAAGGGATTCTATGGGTTTTGCTAGTTGTGCTACTATCTCAAGCCCTAATACCATTACATCTATTAGAAATGGGATGTGACAAAGGTGGTATCAAAGCATTAGGTTATAGAAAGTTTATCCTTAAGAAAAAAAACCTCACACAAGATAAGGGATATTTTCGATAGGATCCGTGTAATCTAACAAAGGTGGAAAACCATGCCAAAAGAGCTTAGGGTTAGAAATAGGAAAAGTAGATAAAATAAAAGAAATTCGAATAAGAACTCTAGTATAGGATCATGCAAATGAAAGAGACTAATCAATAAGAAATTTGAACTACAAACTATTCCATGAATGAACATACATAAATAAAAAAAAATCATGGTTGTAAAAAAAAAAAAAAAAAGAAATAACTATTATTAATAATAAAGAAATTTCAATGAACCTTGTGATATAGGTGAAAAGAAATTATAAAGTATATACACAAACAAATCAACGAGTATAATAGAGAATAAAGATGATATAAACAATGATTGAATGGAATTATTACAGTATAATGAGATAAGATCACAAAGTCAAATGTGAAGCTATCAATAAAAAAAAAAGAATTACAAGTATAGCAAATTAGAAAATAATAAAGTGAAAAACCAAAAATAAAATAGAACATACACACATATACATTAATACAGATCATGGCTCTATAATGTGAAAATAAAATGTTCTACATAAAACATGAAAGAATGTATAAACTTGAATTATATTTATAAATAAGAAAGTCTTATCATATTAAGAAAGAAATATGTGTATTATAAAAAATTTGATGACATGTGTGTTGTAGTATTCATTAGGTGCATATATAGATTTTAAGAGCACATGCCGAAATTCATTTGACCTAGAGATCAAAGACCACTACCACCACCATCAGGCTTTAAAATCATACCAGACGATGGAGACTAGCCTGAGCAAGATCCTTCACCTACTAGAGATGCCTTATTAGAGAGGATTTCATCATAGATGTTTAATATTCTAAGAGGGGCTGAGGGACTCGACTTATGAGATTCGACATAGTTGCAGATGCTTAGAGATAAAGTGCAACAGTTAGAAGGGGATCAAATATGTTGACCATGTGCATAGATGTCGTGTCCACTCGATGTGACTACACGGCACAATAGGATGAGCTCCTTGAGAGGGACTGCCTTTATGGGTGTTACCACTCTACTACTAGCTACCCATGGCACCTTCGACATAGGTATATTGCTATAGTATGAGCAATTGCTAGGAATAGATGACCTACCCCTAGCATTCATAGAGCGCTAACCTATCAGAAAAATCCCCACTCTATATTCCTACTTGTAGGGATTTCCTAGGACTCATCACCATAGAGCAAACCACTAGTGTTTCACTCGAGAGTTGCTACGATGAGTAACAACTGGTCCTGTTGGACATCCAAATGTAAACTCACACAACACCATAATGGATAAGGATTATGAGTTTGATGGTCCTGAAGTGGACATAGGCTTAAAGGAGGATATCATACCGGATGAGGACGATTTCAATGGGCGATTGACCATTTAGGAGTTAAGGACTTTTTTGACTGATTTGACCTCTCATTCATTTTGTTGTATATATGCATATGTTTAGAGAGGCTTCATTTTGACATATGTATGTATATATAGGCTAGTAGTTACCATATGACCTTTCAATACCTAATTTCTTACAATTTTGTGAGATATAGACATTGCTTAGGCCGATAAGCCAAGAAATGTTTGACTGCTTGACATATTATCTCTCTCTCTCTCTTTCTCTCTCTCTCTCTCTCTCTCTCTCTCTCTCTCTCTCTCTCTCTCACTCACTCACTATGTATGTGTGTGTGTGTCTGTCTGTGTGTGTGTGTGTGTGTGATTATACTTATGTATGTGTACATATAAATACATCGGGATTGAACATATACATAACTATTGAACTTACCCCATGAAGAAAATGGTTACTGGAATCAGCGTCACCTTTTATGATAGGTTAGGATTCAAAGCCAAAATTTGAGGATTAATTTTCTAAAGGAGGGAAGAGTTGTAACATCCAAAAAAATTTGTTAGGATCAAAACCTCTAAATCGCTAGATGTACCAATTGATAATAAAATTACAAATGAATACATCAATAGACATGCTAGGAAAATTAGAAATCTGACTAAAATAAGATGGTGAAATAATAATAGAAAATACAAAGTAAAGATTATGTCTACCATTAGATCAAGGACATTTCGATACTTATTTTTGATCCGGTCACACAATCGCCCGAGACAAGTCAACAAACTTCGGAACAATAAAACAACCTGGAATTTTTCTTTAATTCAGACAATTGATTTTTATAAGTTTAAAGAGTGGTAATGTAATCACCAAGCTTGATTGAATAAAGAGGAAGGTTATAAGAGAGGACTTTGTGGGCTTCAAAAGATTATGCCTCAGACAAAATCACTGCAAAATCCTCCTTAAAACTCCTTCCCTAAAATAAATTCCTTATTTTCTAATTTTAGTTCAAAATCACCACAAAAAATTTTAATTTTCCTTTTTTCTTTCCCTCTTCTCCAAAGTTACTAAATCAACAGCCCAAGGATCGCCCCACCACCGGTGAACCATTGCCAACCGAATAGCAACAATCGTCGAAGCAACTACCTCCGCTCAAGCCATGGGATCGACAACAGTAGGCATCGATTGTAAGGGAAGGAGTGGCTGTAGCACTAGACATCATCATACGTCACCCCCAGCAGCTAAGACAATGACCCCCAGAGCAACCACCGTCCAGCACAGCATAGACAACAGCAAAGGAAGCCAGATCACTCAACATCACAATAGAGGAGGGGTCGACTCCATGCAATTCCACACTGCTCAACCCTTTTTATTCATTTGACACTTGGTCCAAGCCATGCTGCTACCTGATGCCACCGCTCAACCACCATAATGGTAACATGCAGCACCGTCGATAGCGTTAATAGTAGCAGAGGTGAGATTTGAGCTCCCTAGGGAAAGTCCCTCAAGCCAAAACCCAAACAACTTCTTTTTCAAACTTTGATTCAAAAACTCAATCAAAGACTTTTCTCAAATGTATTCAAGAATAATAGGAGGTAAAATTCTTAATTTGCTTAATTTTTCTTGAATTTTGTTCTTGGGGAATTTTGTTGAATTTGTTGAGAAAATTGCTGAACTGTGATAATTCTATAAGTTTTCTTGACTTTTCTTTGATGCATAAAAAAATCTTAGCAATTTGATGCTAAAATTGATTTGGAAAACTTGACTTCTCCAGAAAAACTTAATTTGAATTTGTTGAGCTTAACATACTGTGATATTGAAATTTTGGGTTCCTTAGGGAATTATCATTGTACTATTGATGTCGCTTGAGTTTTCCTTGATAAACAGATAAATTTTAGCAATTCAATGCTAAAATTAATTTAGAAAACTTGAGTTCCCTTGGGAATATATTTTGATCTGAAATAATGTGATATTGAGATTTGAGTTCCTCATGGAATTATTGTTGATGTTGCATGCAATTCAGTGAATATTTTGCATTGATGCTTGTCAAATGTTTGTTGCTAATGTGATAGAAATAATTGAAATGGACTTTAGTGCTTAATCTTTCTCAAGTAAAAACTTTCAAAATTCAATTTTTCCCCTGAAGGAGGTTTTGGAAATTTGAATTGAAAATTGATACTTCCTCAGGTAAAAATGTTAGTCTTTCAAAAATTTTCTCTGATGACTTGGTTTAAATATTATGAATTGACAGTTTCATCACCATTTCCCAACATAATTATAGCTCTAACAACAAAAATCACAGTAGCACTTTGTATTATGCCAAATCTTATGTAGCCTCAACATATGGTCAATGTAACTACAAACACATTAAATTGTCCTAATGCATTTGATTTTCATGTGATGATTGATGTCTGATATAAACATTCATAAAAAAAATTAGCAATATTTGCCAAATTTGGTTCATAGTTGCATACTTTGTCATGAATTAGTTATTGAATTAATTCATAGTGAATGAGAATTTCATGAATTTAGAATTATGACCTGATTCAAATCTTGATTTTTAGGAAACATAAGTCACAACTGAGGGGCTAATAGCTCAAGGGCTCAAAAGGATATTTAACCAGTGAGTTCAAAAACCTTCAAACTTCTATTGCTTGCTTGATAACATGATTCTAACTCATATTTTCTTGAACATATATCATCACTTCCTCCCCCACTTTCTCTGACATTCATGACAAATTACTTGATGAATTTGAGGTAAATTACATTTTTTCAGTAAGAATTTGTCTATTTTTACCATGTATGTATTTATGAATGCTTCTCAATAGAATGTGAAGATCAAGATCGTAGAGGGCACTGAAATTGAATCTTGCCCCTGATTCTTGGATATCAAGTAAGTATATTACTGCTTTTGATTCAATCTCCCC
Source organism: Codiaeum variegatum (assembly GCA_948294925.1). NCBI lineage: Eukaryota > Viridiplantae > Streptophyta > Magnoliopsida > Malpighiales > Euphorbiaceae > Codiaeum > Codiaeum variegatum. The sequence goes on from CAOJBK013572858.1 coordinate 5,980, forward strand.
AGATGATTAGCATTTACTGACCATAAAATTACTTCTCTTCCGCAAGGGCTTTACTTACCAAAGCAAGAACAACCAAGTAGATGTATTAACTCCTAAGCCACTATAGCCTCTTGCAATAAGAAGCTCACCTATTTCTTACTCGGGGCATCCTGATGAAATATTTTACCTTTCTAATGTAAAAGCACTTGATGTCAGGAATAGTCATGGGTAAAGTCTATTCCAAAATGGGGCAGGTGGGTTTAACGGCTGAAGAAGTATTATGTCCACAAGTGGGATAGGTTAGGCATCTCATAGTTGATCGAGATGACCATGAGGTACGTGCCATATATGCCTATAATCCTTACTATAGCTATGAGATTCTAGGCATCGAGCACTAATACATTCATTTTTCCTATTGAGTATATGACTATCACCTTGCTTGATGTATTTGCTATTATTGGGCTAACTATCTTGAGGAGGGATATGGTATGCTTGATTAATGAAAGACATTTTCCCGTGCTAGAGTTTACCTCCAGGAGTTTTGATTCATATACTGATGCTACTAGGAAGTAAGCAAACAATAAAAAAGACATCGACTTATGAGGAGCATGTTTCCTTTCTATGGGTATTATTGTGTAGACACATTTTCTGGCCTTCCTCAAGGAGACTCAGTGTTGAGTACATACCTCTTACATGGGCCATGGATCATGGAGATCATTATTCACTAGGAACCATACTCTTGGGAAATTTATATGTACAAATGAGGAGATGCATGGAGCAAGAACCAATGAAGTACTTAAATGGCAGCTTGTGGTTTTTCTAGTGTTGGTTACTGACATATTTTCCTGAGTTGAGTGACTATCCTCCCTCATTACCTCTTTCTTCTACTTTTGACATTGGGATCCATTTGTTGAGGTGCGAGAGCTCTTAGGAAGAGAAAGAGCTTAGGTACTTCTTCACTTAGCTTGAGAAAATAGAAGCTGAAAAATTATGCCCTTTCAAAGATTGCTATGATAAGCCAATGTGGCTTAAGTTCTTTGAATCATTTCAGGATTTGATAGAACATCAGATTTTCTACTGAGAGACCTCCCAAAGACCTTTCATCAATGATTCCAGGTATGCTTTCATCCCTCAAGGTGGTTGGCCTAGACCCTCATAGCTTTGAGTTCTATATGCCTTTCATCTGTGGCCACAAGTTTAGTCTCCTATTAGGTATTCCTCCCGATGGCCTTGATGCATCTATCATCCTAGTGTATGGTATAGATCCAGCAAAATTCTTTATGGATGACATATACAGGATTGAGGAAACACTCAAGCTCACTTTTTATGTGACTATAATGAAGGAACATAGTGTAAAGAGGTATGTTCATTGGTGGAATCCCCAACATGCAATCTTTGTGGAGTCTGCTCCAAAATCACCAGGTAGGAACTCTTTACCTTGCTTTAAATTTTACTCAATTTGGCACTAACCCTTATCTTGTTTTATGTTTACAATTATGGTAGAAGAAGACAATGATGATGCTCCTAAGGACTCTGAGGGAAAAGAAGAGAAAGCTACCTCTAAAAAGAAAAAGTCCTTTGCTTCAGGTTCCAGAAAAAGGAAGCAAGCTATGGTTCCCTATAAGAGAAAGGCAGCACTAAATCCAGTAAAAACTCCAAAACCTCCACCTCGAGGTAAAGCTTCTTTAAGATTAAGGCAGCCCACACACTAGCTAAGAAGGCAAAACAACAAGAAATTGTAATAGTAAAAAATGTGGATAACTCTGAGGAATCTGGGAATTCTAAGGAAGAGGACTCAAAGCCAGCCACTGGTTCAAATAAGTTTTTTCATTTTTTTTTCCAATGATTTCAATATCATATATTGTTATTGCCTTGGGAAATTGCCTTTATGATTATATTTTTCTTTGGGGAATGGTTGATACAAGGGAGGGAGAAGTCGATACACAGCCTCAGAACTTTCCTTCCTCTATAGGGTCTTCTTCCACTGAGAAAGATAACTCTTTTCGCTTGTGGAATGTGCCTATCCAACAAAAAAGAAAATGAACCAACCCCTCTTCCTTCACCAGTTGTTTAATCTATAAATATTCATCCCCCTGCTATTGAGGTTTGCTTTCTTCACTTGTTGATGAATTCTTCCCATGTTTACTGCCTTTGGACTTATGTATTAGGGATTGTGCTATGATTTGTTTGAACATGATTCAAATACCTGGAAAGCCATGCCAGATGCATATCTTTCCTTGGATTTGAGTTTCTTTGATACACCTTCCCCATACTAGGAACAAAATGCAGATCCAACACCTTTTAAGGAAGAGATCTCCAAAGCTAAAGAAGCCTTGAAGACAATTGCTGAAGAAAGAATTGGGACACTTACAAGAACTCACAGATCTAGAATTTTAAAGAATCTTAGAATCTTGGAGAGAAGTAGCAGATCAGCGACAGTATCCTCAGTTAAGGAAATGATCATGTGGATTTTCAATCACCTTGATGAAGTTAGTGTCAAGCAAATGGAAATTTCAAATCATCTTACTCATTTCAACCAGTAGAAGACCTAATACAAATAGTAGCAAGAGGAAGTCATGAAGATGTAAGAAGAAGGAGCTGAGGCCAAAGCTTCCTTTGACAAATTAAAAGTAGACCTTGCAGCCCTTAAGGAACAGGTGACCTCCATGAAAGCATAGAAACCTAAAATACTGAGGATGAACAAGTTTATGAGTTGTGAGTTCCAACAAGCCTTAGAGAAAGCCAAGGCAATAGGAATGCTTCTATCTGAATAGCAAAAAGCTATCCAAGCATGGAAAAATCAAGAACAAGAAGTAGTAGAAGGCAAGTACAAGTGTCATGAGGTTTGGGAAAACCTTAAGAGATTTAACTTTGATGCTATTTGATTTATGTTGTATTCTCTTTTATGACTTGTTAGCACTTTATTACTAATGCTTGATGGATTATAGTACCTTAGACTTACTTTGAGGAACTTGGATTTGTTGTGACTTTGAACATGTACTAATGAAGGCCTTAGGCCTGAGGAACATGAATAAAAGACACTGACACCTCTTTGGGAAATAATTTGACTTTCACAGAACTCCTTTCACATAACAACACCACAGCCAATTATTTTCATAAGAAAATAATAAAAATTCAGCATAGATGCTACTAGAATTTTTAAAAATTTAGCTAACATACTGCTGAAAATTTATTAAAACTCATGGTTTTTCTTTATTTTTCTAAGAAAAATAAAACAAACATTATTTCAACATGAAATAAACTTCATTTATTTCTTTAAAAGCTTACCAATATGAATTTGTATTTATTTTGGCCAAGAGGCCATTTACAACTATTTTTCCACTAACATTTCCCACATAGTGAGAAAGTATTTTTTACCAATATGGCTTGTACATGGACGAATGAATTATTTTGAGCTAAAAGCAACCAACTGACTCATTACCAGCAAATATGTATAACTTCAAAGGTACCCCTTCCCTAGGCGGAACCAACACAGGAGATTTTGACAAATATTCTTTGATTTTATCAAATGCATTTTGGTTCCTCGATTCTCACTTAAATTCACTTTCTTATTTAAGTTTCAGCAAGTTAGAAAATTCTTTTGTTTTTCTAGCAAGGTTAGAGATAAACCTCCTCAGGTAGTTGACCTGCCCTAGGAACTTCTGTAACTGCTTTTTTTTCTGAGATGGTTTTGATTCAAGAACTTCCTTTTCTTTATTCTTGTCAATCTCAACCCTAAGTTGTTGCTCAAGAAATCCGAGGAAATTTTCAACTTGTACACCAAAAGCACATTTTAAAGGGTTAAGTTTTAAATGGTAAAACCTCATTATTTCAAAATTTTTTCTCAAGTAGAGCACATGATCAGATTTTTTTTTTTATTTTACCATAATATCATCAATGTAAATTTCCATGTGATGGCTGATCTTGTCATGAAAGATCATGACTCATTGGTACGCTGAACCAATGTTTTTCAGGCTGAAAAACATAAGCAGACATTCAAAAGTCCCAATAGCTCTAGGACATCTGAAGTTGGTCTTCGAAACATCTTCCTTAGCAATGAAAATTTGGTTATAACTTAAAAAGCCATCTAGAATGATAAAAGCTCATTCTTAGAGTCACATCAATTAACATGTCAACAATAGACATAATATAAATATCTTTAGGAGTGGCCAAATTTGAGTCCCTAAAGTCTATACATACTCTAAGTTTACCATTCTTTTTCATAACGGGGACTATTTTAGAAAGCTATTCCGCACACCTGGTTGGCCGGATGAAGCCAACCTTAAGCAATTTTTCTTTTTCTTCTTTAACTTTCAATTCCACCTCTTAAACATTCTCCTTGGAGGTTGTTGAAAAGGAAAAAAATTGGGCTTAATTGGGAGGCAATGCTCAACTACCTCTCTAGAAAAATTGGGCATTTTATTGTAATCTCATGCAAAGCAGTCTTTATATTCTTTTAACAATAAAATTAACTCTTTTTTTTACAAGCACTGACATATGTAACTCTTCTCTCTTAGGGAGTGTTAAGATTTATTTTCTCCAAAGGATCTTAAACTTCATGTTTACTATCTTAAAGGCTTGGTGAAGCCTCTATAACATCTTCAAGTTATAATTCTTAAGAATCCTCAACACACTCTTCTTCCTCAATGATCACTGCACCACACACTATCAGATCATCCTCAATAATTTTGTTCACTGTCTGCTACATCAGAAGCTTATCCAGCTACTGCCAACTCTTCTTTGGTGTGACAAATCATTAATTTCTTCAATTATAGGATCATCCATCAGCCATTTTGGGTAAAGCATGATAGATTTCTCTTTGTAAATCAAATCTGAATTATCTTAGACTTGTTCCTCCATGTCATGCTTGGAAAAATATGTGTTTTTTTTTTTATCTCCACTCCTCTTTCTCCCAACAAATTTCAAAGGACACAAGTCTACATCATAAAACTTATCTTCTAAATTATCAGCACATTATAAATGGCTTGTTGTCGGCCTAAACTACTTCAACATGATTACCATTCCAAAAGAGCAAAAATTGATGTAAGAAAGATGGCACACACCAGTTAGTATGAATCCAATCTCTTCTAAGAAAATCATTCTAATCGACCTTTGATTCCATAACAAAGAAGGATGTATGAGAATTTCTACTGCTAATAATGATTTCTACAGGCAAAACCACAACAATACTAGTAACTTCACCTGTAAAAGTTGATATAGTAATGTTAGTAGAAATTAAATCTTCCTTATTTTTTCTAAGAGAACTCAAAAGCCTAAGAGGAATAACATTAATAGCAGAACTAATATCT
>CAOJBK013572945.1:0-12471 GCA_948294925.1 Codiaeum variegatum
TGAGTCCGAAAAACTTACCCTCTAGAATTACAAGGAAAGTCTACCCCAAGCAGGTTGAGAAGAACATGGAGGGGTCGCAACTCTACATAAAAATGACAAGAATGGACCCAAACCATTTTTTAGTAAAACATGACAACTCAAGTGGGGTCATCGTCATCTCGCCTACTAGAAGATGAAACGTGTTTGAGATTCGCCACCAACTTGCTAAGGGAAAGATCAAGATTCTATCTGATCTATGGTCAATGTCTAAGCTCATCAAATCTAATAGATAAGCTGGATCAATGCAGGCAGCTGCAGGCTTAAAACGGCGGGGAAAAGTCACCACTACAGCCAGCCTGGACCGAGCACCCTCTGATTGTGCTCAACATCCTACATGTAACAATTCTATCATTTTTCTTTTCCTCTTTTATTCTAACTCTATTTTATTTTTGTCTTAGTAAAAATAAAAATGCGTGGAAAAATTAAAGTGCCTAAAAAAGAGAGCATTTGAAAAAAAAGAGGGTGCACAAAAAATAAGGCATTGAGATAATACAAGAGAAAAATAAATAAATAAGAGAGAGAGAGAATCCATAAAAAAATCATAATGGCATAGGAAAAAATGAATAGAGAGGAATAAGAAAACTATTGATAGGTAGCTATGCCAACTTGCATGCTCCTGGTGATTCTACAGAATAATAGCATTCATAGTTGTCAAGGGCTCCTCGCAATCCATCAGAAGATAGTAAAAAATGCCTAAGTCAAGCAAGTCTACACTAACAATGGGATTAGGTAGACCATCTGCACCAAAAATGTCGTTCTGATCGAACTAACCATCCGAAGCTAACTAGCTTGTAGATGGACTGGGTAAGTCATCAACATTAAAAAACTCCTCCTTAGTGACACACAAATGTCAATCGTCAAAAGAAGGAATAGACTATCCCTCTAGAGATATGTGCAAAAGCACCAATAAATCCTCTTCCTAAATGACGTTGGTCAGTATCATTCAAAAAACTACTTGCTATAGAAGAAAGTTAGAAAGGTAGGAGAAGAAGAAGTTGAAAGAAAATGAGTTATGTGACAAATGAAAGTTTCTAAAGCCCTTTTACAAGCAAAATCCCTTATCACATTAAATGTATTCACACTTATCAGTCACATTTTTTGCAAAATGGGATTGTTAAGGGGGCATATGGGAACTCATACTTTTACACCATAAAATCTAGCTCGTCAATACGAGCCCAATTGCACTAAAATAAAACCTCGAACAGACCCAAAAAAGTCAAAAATCAAACTGAATCAGACCAAATCAGACCATGCGTTAGGGCCTAAATGCAAGAGTTAAGGCCTAAAAGCATGCGTTTGGAGTTTAATGCATGCGTGAAGCCCTAAACACATGCATTTAGGCAAAAACATATACGATTGGGCTTTAACGCATGAGGCCCAATTTCTCGACTTTCGCAATACAATTTTCTATAAATTTGACCCTCTGGTTTAGTTTTCGATCTCTCGCTTTTTTCAAACTTTCTAACCTTTTCCTAGATGATTTTCAGACACTTGTACACACCCAAATCACACAGACACACTCAAAGAAACCAGAATTACCTAATTTCTAGCAATTTTGATCAGACACACAGTTCAACATTCATCAGTCTTATTCTAGTCAGACGTCAAATAGACCTTTCCGAGCACAACAAAGACACGATCTGGGTTCGTCAAGCCATCAAATCCTCCAGCTCCAAAACTCCATAAGCCAAAGGTAAAAATGATACAATATCCCTTTTTCTTGGTTCTGAATAAAGCCCTTAATTTGACTAGGCATTTTTTATATGATCAAACTAATTTTTTTGAAATGATTAAACTAAAGCCCTAAAAATAATTAGGAAAATTCATACTAATCAAAATCAATTTTTATTAATGAATCACTGAAATGGTTAATAGCCTTTTGGGTTAATTCTTTTAAAAATAAAATGAATTAGCTTCTAATTGAATCAACCTTTAACCCACTATTTTTCAAAACAACCCCGCCCTTCGTGAGAAGGGATAATGGCATGGGGTTTGTTTCCATTCAAAGGGATACATCGGCAAGCCCATTTAAAAGGCTTCAACTCCAAAAATTCTTTTCCTTTACTTTTCCCCTTTCTTTATTTTATTATTTATTTCATTTTCAATGTTATTTTTATTGCTATTGTTTATACCATTGTTATTGTAACCGAGTTTGTAATTATATTTTGGGGAATGTGTGCCTTTCCTAGATCCGTCTGAACTGGAGAAAGGATCCCATGTGTTTGTATTATTTTTAATGTAATTTTTTTCAATTTTTCTTTCACCTTTATTTCCTTTTACTGTAGATGTGTGCTCTCCCTAGAACCCTTCGGGACTAGAAGAGGGACCCCTGTTTAATTTTTGCTTTTATTACTTTCATCGCTAATATTTCCATGCATGATATAATCTTTTCCTATGCATCATAGTTTCCATGATTATAACTTCCTATTCATCACGAAAGTATGTCATGCATACAGGTAATTGATTTTAACTGAAACCATACATTTTTTTCTTAAGCCAATATTATTTAAAAAACTGGAAAAATCTCTTTTCTAAATTGTTTTTATCAAATCATGAATCCCAAAAGCCAACTATGGTTCGCGGGCTTGCCTTTTTTGAAATTAAATGGGTAAAATACCATATTTTCCTAAATGGACTCAAGTTGGTTTCTTAATAACCTATGAAAAAAAACGTTTCTAAAGATTAAGGGGCGACTCAAACACCATCACACATGCACCCAATGAACACATATGGAGTGTACCAAAGTGAGAACTGCTGAATCCAAGAAGCTATGCACAATCTGACTACATGTGGTCGGTATCCTCAAGCTATAAACTCAAAGGCATGCTAGCAGGTGCCCAGGTTCGGACGGGGCCTCACACTTTTAAACCATAAAACCTTCATATAATGATTAGAGTTGACTTTAAATCCCATGTATCCTAATAAAATTATGATTACATCTTTGTCATCATGAAACCATTTTCATTAATGCATACATGCATGCATGCATGCATCATGACATATGAAAACAAAATTAAACCAGGTGAACTGTTCCAAATTGGTTCTTCAGACCTACCCTATTATTTAAACCTATTTGCTGTTGATCCCATTTCTTAAAAGTTGATACCCTGACTGTTTTGTCCAAAGGTAACCATGTCAAACACTGGAGATGCTACTAACCCTAATGCCACTGATGCTCATGCTCCAGCAACTGACATTGTAGACATTGCTAAGTCTAAGCCATGATGGATAAGTTGGGGTCTAACCTGCTAACAATGCCTTTACATCCTCCAACTCTAGGAAGGGACCCTTCTCTAAAGATGTTATCATCCTTCCTTTTCTAAATATTGCACCAACTGTCCCTCTCATGGATCCTTTCTAAAAGGGGCAAAAGACCATCCTTTGTTGAATACTATGATTGAAAAATATGAGGAAATGCAAAAAAAAACCCTTAATGCAATTAAAAGGTGAGATGATTTGGTTGATGTCAAGTCTCTCAGCCCATTCCCAAATGTAAGGCTACCTCCTAAGTTCCAGATGCTAGTCTTTGAGAAATTTAATGGCACCACCTGCCCTACCACACAGCTGAGGATCTATGATGGTGAACTTTATCCTTTAGGTATGGATGGCGAGCTCTTTACACAACTATTCCAATAGTCGCATACTGGTGCAACTCTCAAATGGTTTGTAGAATTAGACAATTCTAGAAAATAAACTTGGAAATCCATTTTTTTATGATCTTCTTAAACAATATTCTTATAATGATGAAATATAATTACAAGAAGGGATTTGGAAACTACCAAATAGTATGCCAAATAAACTTTTTCTTCTTTTATTTCTAGATGGAGGAAGAAGGCCTTCCAAATGGTAAATAGTCCATCTGAACCTGAACAGATAGACATTGTTGTTAAGAACTTACTACCTATGCATCGAGACAGGCTTATTACACATTACTTCCAAGCTTCAAAGCTTTAGTCATAGCCGACTCATGCATCAAAAATCGAACCAATGTTGGTTATAATAAGGACGAAACTCAGACTTCATCCTTCATATTTAGAAAGGCTACTCATTAAGGGAATGTCACCTAAAAGGTGGGTGAAATCGATGCCATCTTGGCATGAAAACAAATTCAGATCAAAAGAAGGAAGTTCATTAATTTGGGTGAAGTTCCACTAAGCCTCATTTACAAGGATTGCTTGGAAAGAGCAGCAATCAAGCCTTTAGAACCAAGGCCTATTCCAAATCCTTTACCTAATAACTTCAATATGGATTAGAGATGTGACTACCACCAAGGGCATGGCTATAAGATAGACAAATGCAATGCTTATAGGCATAAAATCTGAGATTTGATTGATGCGAAGTAGCTTTTCTTACTTACTTCTTCACCTAACATTGGCACAAATCCTCTTCCTGATCACAACGTCAATGGCATCCTAGTAGAATTTGATGAAGGGGATTCTACTCATCTTATATTTGTTGTTGTGCCTCTAAGTAATTACCATTACTCTAGAGATGACCTACCTTCCTTAGGGAAGTCTATCTTTTCTAATCGCTCTGTTTTGGATGACCTACCTTCCTTAAGGAAGTCTATCCAAAATGATTATTATTGTGTTATTGATCGGAGAAACATGAAAGTTGAAATTGATTCAATTACAATAAGTGGAAGGGTTGTATAAGTGCCTACTTCTCCACAACCAGTTAGTCAACTAGTGGCACAATCTTAAGGAACTCCTAAACCTGAAGAGGACCCATTACTTAAATAGTTAAAGAAACCCTAAACAAACATTTCAATCTAGAGCCTGTTGATGTCCTCATATCCTCATCGCTAAGATCTTTGTGAGGTATTGAGCCAATGTCAAGCACCGATCAACATTTCTTCAGAAACCCAGTGGCCTTTGTCACAAGTTCTATAAAGGGGGCATCTATTTGCTTTACTGATGATGAAATCCCATCTACAGGGGCTCATAATGATACTTTGTACATCACATTCATCATGAGTGAGAAAATAGTTCTAATGACTCTCGTAGATAATGGATCTGCTTTGTACATATGCCCACTAGAGGTAGCAAGTTCTTGGATTTGGAAGTTGCTGATTTTACTCCATCTGATGAAATATTGCATGCCTATGACAACTCAAATAGAGAAGTTTTAGCGTGGCAACTCTGAAAGTCACCATGGGACCAACCAACTTCTAAGTGCCCTTTCAAGTTATTGATGCACCCTCATGTTTCAACTTGCTTCTGGGAAGACCTTAGATCCACCAAGACAAGGAATTGCCTTTCACTCTACACTAAGTTCCAATTTAAAAATGGGGTAGTCACAATCAAAGCGGACATTTCTAGAAAATTTAATGTCCCAGACACAATTCCTATTCTAGAAATTCAACCTGAATTGACATCACATCATTTATCTAGTTTCTCATTTATCCATTTTATCGAGACTGTAGAAAGCCTGAAAGAACCAATCTTTGTGGATTTCGACCTCTACTGCAATTAAATAATTAGCAACATCATGAAGCTTATGGCTTACTTTTCCTGATATGGGCATTAGAAAGAATCAACAATGAGTGAAATCTTTCAGTGAATTCACATTCTCCACTCCACCTTTTATAATGGGTTACCACCCAACTGACGATGAAATTGAGAAGGAAAAGGCCAAATCTTGAGAAAAATCCTTCATACTAAAAAATGGGGGAGAATATAATGATCCTATGAGGCCTTATTATAAGAACTTGAATGGATATTTTATGAAGAAGAGGAAATAGTTCCTTACTGTCCTTTTCTTGACCTTTGGGTCTGCCCTGTGACCGGTGTTAAGATTCCTTATTTTTTATTTTTCTCCGATGTGAAGCTAACGCCTGAAGACTGCCAACCCATCTACTTTATGAATGAGGATTACTGGGAGAATATGGAAACTAGCCTCTTTGGCAAAATAGTTATCCTATCTGACAAGGAGGAAAATGCTGACTTGTCCACTTTGATCAAACTGGTCTAGAAAAGCTCAAAAATTGGTCTTTTGAAGTCAGCCTCCCTCAAACTTATGAAACTAAGTTTGAATCTGAATTCGAGTCTAGACCAAAGTTAGAATCCGAGCCTGAGTATGAGTTTAAGTTATCTGATTCTAAGTTTGATGATGTAATTAGTCAACCTGGTTTCAATTTTTAATATGATGTAACTGTGGGCCTTTCTCCTATTTCATTCAATAAAATGAGCAAATTTTCTTATTATGACCCTGTCTCTTTATTTTCATTTGATATTCCAACAAATGAATATGACCTCAATCAATTGGAAATAAAGAGCCCATTAATGCTGGCTAGCATGACATTCTAAAAAATACACTCATTGCATCTACATGCTTAAACAAATAAGATATTGAGTCTATCATCAAAAAATTCAAAGACTATTTTTCTTGGAAGCCTGGTGACATGATCGAAATCGATCAAAGCATCGTCGTCTACAAAATTCTGACTTATTATGATTACAAGCCTATGAAGAAGAAACTTATATGTTTAAAGTGACATAGTCCATCCAAATCAAAGAAGAAGTCTCCAAGCAACTATCTCACCAGTTCATTGAGCCCATTAGCTACCCTTTCTGGTTAGCCAACACCATCCCAGTACCAAAGAAGGATGGGAAAGATAAAATGTCGACTATCGGGATCTTAACAAGGCTTACCCTAAAGATGACTTCACTCTGCCTCATATTAATCTACTAATTGATGCAGTAGCAAGCTCAAAGATTGTTTCCTTAACTGATTTGGCCATCGAGTACAATCAAATTATGGTACGTCCTCCAGACAAAGAGAAAATAACTTTTATCATAGAGTAGGGCACTTATTGTAATAAATTCATGCCTTTTGGACTAAAGAATGCTGGAGCAACCTACTAGAGGATAGAAACCACAATCTTTATGACATGATATAGTGAGAAGTATAAGTATATATTGATGACATGGTAGTTAAGGTCACCACTACCGAACAACACTTGCAGAAAGTTCTTCCTTAGATTTCGCTAGTATAACCTTAAGCTCAATCCTACCAAGTGCATATTCTGTGTTCATCATTCACATGCTTAGTAAGAAAGGAACCAAGATTTACCCTACCAAATCCAAAGCAATACTCGACATGCCACCTTCTAAAACTGAAAAAGAGATAAAGGGGTTACTAGGTCACCTCCAATACATCATCCGATTCAACCACCCATTAGCGAATATCTCCGGTCCCATATTCAAACCGTTGAAAAAGAATTCCTCTAAGAAATGGAATGAGTAATGTCAAGAAACCTTCAAATATATCAAGCAATACCTCCTAAACCCGCCAATTCTATAACCTCTTAGTCCAGACAAACCATTTCTACTCAACCTAACAGTCAGTGATGAAGCCATGGGTGCTATGTTGGAATAAAATGCTCCATATTCCCACAAGGAAAATGCCATTAACTATTTAAGTAAGAGAATGCTAACACACAAGCTTAAATATAGTTACATTGAAAAGCACAGTCTAAATCCACTATGGGTATTTCACAAGCCAAGACACTACTTGGGGGCATATATCACACATGTCCTCACTGACAAAAGTCCGCTCAAGTACCTTATGGAAAAACCTATCCTTGATAGTAAAATGGCTAGATGGATGGTGATCTTAGAAGCCTATAATCTCAAGTATGCACAAAGAAAAGCCATTAAGAGTAGTGTCATTGCCAACCAACTAGTTCTTCCCTGATAAATGATCATTGGAAAGAATCTGAATTTCTTGATTAAGACATCTTATTCATCCAACGTGACATATGGAAACTATTCTTTGATGGAAAAACTAATAACAAAGGATATGGCACTGGGATGGCATTCCTTACACCTACCGTCGAAAGCTTATCTTTGGTAATAAAACTAGATTTTGAGGTAACAAACAATAAAGCCAAATAAGAAGCTTTTTTTTTGGATTGGAATCAACTATTCAGATTGGTATCAAGAACATGGAGGTATATGAAGATTTTAACCTCATAGTTTCTCAAGCATTGGAAACATGGAAAATTAGAGAGGAACGTTTGGTTCCTTACCATAAGCGAGTTGAAGAATTGGTAGTTAGCTTTGATGTCTTGTCCTTGCATTATTTTTCGAGAACAAAAAATAGATTATCTGACACACTGGCAACTCGGGCATCAATGATTGAAATATGTGATGGGTTCTTTATCCATCCTATTTGGATAAACATAAAGCATGAATCGAGCTTTCAATCCCAATGCCTGAGTATTGAAGAAGTTAAATAGAAACCTTGGTATTAGGACATATACAATTACATTATAAAGGGCTCCTAACCGGAGGGAGACTCCAAATTAGAAGGAAGAACAATGAGATAGTTAACCGGTAGGTACATCCTAATAGGAGACATTCTTTACAAGAAAACTTGGAGTGGTATCCACCTAAGGTTTGTTAAGAAGCCAATAAAATCATGGAATAAATCTAGGGTAGGGAAGAAGGAACCCACATGAATGGATGGGCACTCTCTCATAAAATCATGAACTAAGGATACTATTGGCATAAAATGAGTAGAGACTGCACATAATTCATCCAAAAATGCCACAAGTGTCAGACTTATGCCAAGCTTCAAAAGCTTCCTCCCTCTACACTCAACCCAATAACAACTCCTTGGCCCTTCATCATCATTTACAAAATTAAACCCAAGTCATTCGTGGGCCATGAATACATCCTAGTGGCCATTGATTACTTCACCAAATGGGTGGAGGCTATACCTTACCAAGTCCTTGACTCAAAAAGAGTGGCTCAATATATAAAAATAAACATCATAACAAGGTATGTGTTCTATTTGAAATCATCTCAGATAATGGTGCACACTTTTAGAAAGAGGTAGCAGTCCTCCTAAAGAAGGAAATGATACAACATCACAGGTCTTCACCTTATGGACCTCAAGCCAATGGAGTAGTTGAGGGTGCTAACAAAGAACTCAAAAACATCCTTCAAAATATGATTGGTAATCACAAAGGTTAGCACCTACACTTACCAAGCACCCTCCTTAGGCATAGAACTACCTACAAGTCAACTATGAAAGCCACACCTTATTCATTAGTTTATGGAATGGAAGCAGTATTACCTATAGAGTTTGAAATCCAATCAACAAGGGTTCTCCAAAAAGCTTAGATTTGTGAACTCGATGGGCAACAGGCCTATTATGACTAACTCAACCTGATCAATGAGAAAAATGTTAGAAGCCCTTCATTAGACTTAGAATTACCAATTGAGACTTTCAAGGAAATTCAACAAAAAATTCAAGGTCGTACGCTCAGAGAAGGTGACCTTGTCTTAAAAGAAATCAGACAGATTATAGAAGACCCTCGAGGGCAATTTAGATTGCCTTAGAGTGGACCTTACATCATCAAGAAGATTATGTTAGGTGGAAGTGTCATCCTGATGGGCGTCGACAACAATGAATTCAGTCATCCAACCAACCTCAATACTCTAAAAAAATACTACATCTAGTGTTCTTATTACATAAGCATGCATCTGCCATCACAATAATGTAACAAGAACTACGTGGGCCTAATTCTTTAAAAATTGTTATGCTCTTCATTTTTAAAATATATTATAAGGAGATATGTAGGCAAACCTCATGGTTACACTCCAAAGCATTTAATAAAATAAAAAAGTTCATCTCATTTGGGCTCTTTAACATTGCATATAAAAATAAACAAATAAATAAAATTGAAAAAAAAATGAAATCCGCTAAGTTGATAGACCAAATGGGCATCTTAGGCAAAATTTAGGGTACAACCTGCTAAACTAAAAACTGAAAAAGTGGTCTAGGCAACAATAAGGAAATCTCACTAAGTTAAAAAGTTGAATGGGTGGCTTAGACAAAAATAAGTGATTAATAAAAATAAAATGTGTTTTGTGGAGGTCTTATTCATCTTTTGGAACATCCAAAATAAATTACTCGAGACAGAAAATCAAAAGAAACCAGAAATAAAAAGAAACTCAAAAAGTCTTATTCTCTAGTCTAGACTTAGACTCACTCCTATACCTTGGTCAAAAGAGCATACTACGTCATTTTCTCATTTACCCAACATGCTTCTATCCATAAATCTATGTACTTTGGAAGCTTGCCATAATCATCACAAGGAACTAGCATCGCCCTTTTGATGTCTCAAACCCAGCCTTTAAGGACGGATTTAGCTGCTTGAGCATTCACAATAGTTGCCTCGAAAGAACACCATTTAGGGGCACAACCTGATCATGCTCCATCTGACAAAACACTCGGGTAGCCTAATACCATGTCACCTCCTTAAAACCAAGTAGATACACATTTGAATCCTTAGCTCCTTGCTATAAAATGCTTGATCACATACCAATCAGGTCTCTAAAGCAAATGTGAAGGACTCAACTCCATTAACTAGCTAATCCAGTCCTTCCCAGTAAGAAAACAGATGATGATCTTCTTTGTTTGATACCAAGATGCAACAAAATCTCTTGATTTATAATCAGGAATAATTTTGAGATGATCTCCCAACCAAATCTGAATGGAAACATGAAAGTCAAAAATAGCCTCACAGGTGCTGAAACAGAAAAAACAATAAAAGGTCTAAATACCTGAAGCAAGATGGGACTAATAGTCCACGACTCTCTCGAGCCACAATAATGATCAAGGCTCACTAATGTCTCTGCCAAAATCATACTAGCTATAGACTTCTCTTCAACCATCTAAGGTATCAGCTCAGTCACCCTCGCATCATCCATCCAACTAGGCCCACAAAAATATAGCCCATTGTCAAACTAAATGAATAAGCCATCAGCCTCCTAACTTACCAAATCAGATCATCAGAATCCTTCTAAAACATATCATCCATGAAAAGCAGGTTCACAAAATCATCCTTCACCATGCCAGATGCAACCTGTGTGTTCAAATCCAAAAGCCTCTTGAAAGAGTTAAAATAGCCAACCCTTTCAACTAGAACAGCCAGATCAATCTTGGGATTAAAATCGAGCAAAACAAAAAACTCATCTAAAGTCGGATACATCTCATCCATAATAGTCCCCAAATCGAAAAATGTGATTAATCAGATCCCAAATTTTGATACAAGCGTTCAAAAAAATCCCAATCAATTTTGACTCCCCTAAGTGTCACCAAAGTGCTAATGCCATACTTCCCAAGGTTGATTCTGCTCACTTGGTTCAATTTCTTACACCATCCTATGAGGCCCCATCCGAACCATGGGCGGCCACCAGCATTCCTTTGAGTTTATGGCTTGAGGAAACCGACCGTGTTGGTTTATATTACGCATGGCGTCGTGGTTTCGACAGTTCTAACTTTGGTGAACTCTTTATGAGTCTGTTGGATGCACATGTGAATTGTATGAGTTACCAATTAATCTTTAGAAAATTTTAGTTTTCAAGGTGATCAAGAAACTGTTTAACTCCATTTTAATGAAAATATGATATTTACCCAAATTTATTAAAAAGGCAGGCCACAAACCATAGTTGGGTTCGGGGATTCATGATTTGATAGAAACATTTAGAAATTAGATTTTTCCAATTTTTAAATAATTTTGGCTTAAAAAATCCATTTGGTTTCAGTTAAAAAAGTATTTTCGTATATGCGCGGCATAATTTTTATGATGCATGAAGAGTTAAAACATGCTAAATATGATACATGGGCAGATATATTGGTATGAATAACAACCATAAAAGGAAAGAAATAAAATGACAAAAAAGTAAACATGGGTCCTTCCTCTAGCCCCAAAGGCTTTTAGGGAAGGCATATATCCCCAATTAAGCAAATTAAAGCAAAAAATAAAGCAATCCTTTCTCTAGTCCAAATGGATCTGGAAAGGCACACATTCCCCAAATAATTATAGAACTAAAAATGGAAAAACAATAACAGAAAATACAAGCAACACAGGGCGATCATTTCTCCAGTCCAAATAGATCTGGCAAAGGCACACATTCTCCAAATAATTATAGAACTGAAAAAGGAAATAACAATAATAGAAAATACAACTAGTGGTACAAAAAATATGAAAATAAACTAAATAAAATAAAATAAATAAATAGATAAAAAAAAAGGAAGAAAAGATATTTTAGAGTTAAAGCTTTTTGGACAAGCTTTCCAGTGTATTCCTTTGAATGAAAATCAAATTCTACGTCATTCTCCCTTCTCGTAAAGGGTATGAAGGGTGAGGTTTTTCTTAAAAGCAATGGGTTTGATTGGTTGTGTGTTCAAAAGCTAATTCATTTTAGATTGTAAAAGAATTAACAGGTTAGGGTGTTAATCAATTCAGGTTTTCATTAATGAGAATTTATTTTTGAATAATGAAATTGGTTAAGTCGGATTCAAGGGATTATATTTAGAACTAAAGATTATTGTATCATTTCATTTTACCTTTGGTTTTAGAACTTCAAAATTGGCTTTTTCTGTCGATTTGATGAAGCCGGAATGGGTCTCTGT
>CAOJBK013573504.1:0-11188 GCA_948294925.1 Codiaeum variegatum
ATTGGTATGTAAGCAGTAACAAACCATAGCCACCAATATGTCAGATAACATGTCACCTCAAGTCTAAGGATTATATGCACAATCATGATCTAATGATGCGATATTGACTGGTAGGTAACAACCCATATATCCATCATCTAATGTCACTGTTCAGCTTACTCATCTCATAAGTGCTCATGTTTTGTCACGACATCACATGTCTGTAGCATGAGACTCACTATCTCCATACCAATAAGTATCTCATACTTAACATGGATGACAACAAAGGTGATGGTCTTCCGAATTAATGCGTCCCTACCAATAATCCTATGACCATGAAAAACCTTTAAAGCACCGATTAAAAGGGCAATCTGTCATTCATATTCTTAAACTTTTTGAGAATAGATTCCCTATAGAATACTTGAGGGACATATATACGTTCGATACTAGGAATGTATCCTCTTAAAGAACATATATACTAAAGATAGTTAGGTTTTCGTTTACATTCACATGTTGAGTGTAAGCTCTAGGGCATACACTGCCAATAGATGACCCATCAAAGAGTTACCTAGAATGAAAACTCCCAAAGGTAGACATCAATACAATTTATAATAAATCAAAATTTAATTTAAGCTCAATAGTTGATATCTCCCAATCTGAGTCAACATCTCAAATTTCTACTACATAACTAGACACATTGGATGTACCCTTGATAAATTTACCAAAAATCAAAGAAATGGTAATTAAATCAAAGGGAAATTACTAATATATTCATATTGGTTTGGTCTAAGTAGGACTCATTCATTATTCAATTTACTGGCAGATAGTCCCGTGATAGTAGCTGTGTTAGATAAATGATTGGATCTATTTCAAGATCAATTGATATCAGGTGTATAGTCTAACCTGGCTTATGGTCCAGTCTGGTTTCAGTCCTATCCTAATTACATGATATCTTTAAGTGATAGGTGTTTGGGAAATTCATTAACATTAAGGATCAAATATCAAAATATGAATAGAATGAGTTCTCAAGCTAAATACTTAGTGTATCACACTAGGATTATATTTAGGTTAATAAATACCACTAATCTTGGAGTGAGGAACATCTCAAAAATAACTGAGTTGTTCGAAGAAGGATCAAACAATTATAAAAAGTTTCATAGAAAGGAAATCAATCCTTTAGAACTAACTTGGCCAAAAAGTTGGGTTCTACAAGAACTAACTTAGACCTCTAGGTTAATAAGATCTTCTCAAATCTCTCAAAGGGGTAGGAATATCACTTTAAGTTTAGAAGAACCTATGAAAAGCCTTAAAATCTTTGATCCTCCTAGAAGATCAACTTCTGCGTTATCTAGGTCATATTCCTAAGTGGAAACCATTCCTAGAAATATAAAAGATACCTCGAAAAGAGAGGAGGATGTGCCATCATCATCTTTAGAAAATAATAGAAAATTATGGGATATAAAACCCTCAGTATAACTGTTTATTAGGATGAGGATAATCGAGATAATATACATGTTATTAACCATGTACAACTAATTCCTGAGGTTGTAGAAGAAATCCAAAAGATTTCCAAACAACTATCTGTTCCACTTAAGTATATATGGGAAATGATGTGTCAAAAATCCATGGCATCAACAAGAATATTCAATACTAAGGAACCAAGTTTGAGTACTTATATTTCCTTAACATTTAAATTTCCTAGTTATTATTATTGTTCTCTAGATACATTAGTTGACACAGGTGTAACAACTAGCAGTGCTAGACCCAATGCACTCCCTGATGAATGGTGGAAACCATTAGCCCAGCCGATGATACTTAGAATGGCAGGTGAATAATAGAACTTGTTAACACATTATGCACAACAAGTTCCTATTGTTATAAGTGGACAAAATTTCACCATTCGTACAATCCTAGCTTTCCTTGAATTCGATGCAGATATCATTCTAGGAAATGCATTTTTAAAAGGACAAAAGGAAAATAGACCATTGGTGCGGGATGAAGATTATATCTCTGTAGGAGGTATACAAATTACATCTCTGAAAAATCCTAGATTAAAGTTGAAATTTGGCTTTTATCTGGTAAAAATTTCAAAGGTGTGTGGATCTATTCCTTGTGAACCAGCTTTTAGAGTGTGATCACAATATGGTGAAACTTGGATAGATGGTTTATTTGGTGAAAATCCAAATGGTACTTCATGGTACGATGAATTGTGTTTTAATACACGTAGTGTAATAGAAAAACCTATTACACAAAACCTTTAGCTAAAAGGAACAAAATGTGATAAGTTTCTAGTGAAACTAGCTGATAACTTTAATGATGATCCATTAAAGTTATGGGTTCTAAATGGCATTACAACTAAGTTGGAACTAAAAGATTCCAGTACTATCATCCGCACTAGAAACATGACATATACAAATGAGATGATAGAGGAATTTGATAAGTAAATTCCTGAATTGCTCGAAAAAGGTTTGATTAGGGATAACAATAGTCCACATCCTAGTCTAGCCTTTTTGGTTATTAACCATGCAGAGCATGTACAAGGAAAAACACGAATGGTTATTGACTATCGTCAAGTAAACAAAGAAAGACGATGGCTATAAGATCCCTACTATAGGAGATGTAATTAATAGAGTAAATTTAAATCAACCTTCAATCTTTTCTAAGTTTGACCATAAAGTGGTTATTGGCAGGTAAAAATGGAAGAAGGTTTTATACTACTTACAGTATTCAATGCTTCTCAGGGGATGTATGAATGGCTAGTTATGCCATTCGGCCTGAAAAATGCTTCAGGCATATTTGAACGTAAAATGGACAATGCCTTTAAAGCATTTAAAAAATTTTGCATGGTTTGTATAGAAGATATGTTAGTTTTAGGCCAAAAAGTAAAAAGAACACATAAGTCACCTTGAACAAGTGACTGATATCCTCAAACATAAATGTATGATTCTATCTGAACGAAAGATAAAATGATTCTAAGAGAAAGTAAAGTTTTTAGGGATAGAAATAGAAAAAGGTAAAATTAGACTGCAAAGTCATATCTCTGAAAAACTTATTAACTTTCCTGATGAACTAGAAGATAGAAAGCAGGTGCAAAGATTTTGTGGCCTTGCTAACTATGCTAGATAATTTGTGAAAAATCTTTCCAAATATATAGGACGAATAGCTAAGAAAACGTCTGATAAAAATCCTTGGTTTTGGGAAGAAGAAGATACTCAGGCAGTTAGACAGGTAAAAGAATTAATGAAAATTTTGCCTTGTTTAAATTTACCATTTGACAATGATGAGTTAGTCTTGGAAGTACATGCTTCAGATAAGTGCCGGGGTGAAGTATTAAAAATAAAAGGTAGAAAGCTAGAACAAATTTGTAAGTATTGGTCTGAAACCTTTAAGGGTGTAGAAATTAATTATCCAATCCATGAAAAGGAAGTATTAGCAGCAAAAAATGGTATTAAAGAATTTTATATTTTTCTAGCTCCAAAAAGGTTTGTTATTAGAATAGATTTAACCTATCTTAAGGGATTCATGAATCTAAATCTAAAAGATGTTAGACAAACTAGACTTTTAAGATTGCAAGAATGGTTTAGTTATTACAAATTTAATATTGAATATATTCCTTATGATAAAAATGTAATAGTTGATTCTCTTTCTCGTGAATTATCTAATTTTACAGATGGATCTTGCTGCCAAAAATAAATTATGTTGGATTTGCAAAAGGAAAGGCATACCAAGAAGTAATGCCCGAAGAAAGAGAGTGATGGGAGTAAAGATCCCAAGAGCATTAGTTTTGGTTCCTCTGGAACGAAAAGAAAAGATCCAGCATAAAAAAAATGATATGTGTTTGCTGTGTAAAAAACAAGGGCGTTTGGCTTCAGAATGTCCTAGGAAGAAAACAACGAAATCAAATGATCTGGTTAGCCCTAAAAAGACTAACAAAAAATCAAAGGAGAAGAATGAAGAGGTTAATCCAAAACCTCAAACCAATGATATATTAAACTTCTATCTAGATAGGGTTGGAAAATAATTTAACCTTACCCATGAACAAAAAAGAGAAGCTTGGGAAAGGAGTAATCAAAAGAATAACACATATGAATATGATGAAAAAAATATAGGTTCATAGTTTTAATCCAAAAGGAAAACCAGTTTATGTCTCTAAAATTAATGGACATTTTATCTGGGATCTCCCAGGAAGTGGAATGTGTGATCCCTCTTGTGATTGTGAATATGATGACTCAGCCATAAAAAAAAAAAAGCAATGAAGGCTTTGGTGACAGTTTGAGTTATGATTTTGAGGCTAGTGGAAATGTCAGTGAATCCTTACAGATTCCAAACCAAACTTCTGTTATGGAGGACCTTCTAGGTGAACCATGTGGCAAATATGATTTCAAGGTATTTTACTCCAAACCAAAAAGTGCAGACATACCTATAGAATGTATTGAGCCTGAATGGAGAGAGGATCAATCTAAAAAGGAACTGGAAAATGAGAATGCTGAAGGTACAAAAGTTTGGGAAATGTTTGGATCAAAATCCTAACCATTGCCCAAAGAAAACACCTTGGAAGATCTTTAAAAGGAATATGATGAATTCCATGAAAAATTCATTGAAGTCGTGAGGGTAGATCACCCTGAGGTAGATAATACCTATAAGGAAGAAGATTCCTTGTACTTTGTTAAGTACTATTATGGTCTTTCCAAGGAAGGATCTATGATTTGTTCAGGACTACAGGGAGGTTTGAATTTAAAAAATTTCTAGCAAATTCAACATTTCATAGATGAAGTTGTATCTTTCATGACACACCTGGAAAGACAAAAAATGGATGAAGAAGTTTTTCTATAAGATATTCTTAAAAGAGGAAAACTTCTTGAAGAAATGACTACCTACATTCCTAATGAACTGGCTTATGCCAAAAAAATCAAAAAGGAAGACTTGATAGATTGTTCTCTTAGAGAATTCTCTATACTCCATCCATATGTCCACTAGCAATAATATGGAGGTCTGATGCTTAGAGTTGAAGCAGAAATGGCAAAAGAAAGCCTTCCATATACTAAGGCAGGCTTGACAGAACTTATTGAAATAAACAAAGAAGACAAGGTTCTAAATGAATCACTTCCAGAAGTTGTACAAAAATCCTTACAAATATTAAAAGATGACACAAAAATTATTTCATTTTATATAATTAGTATAATTATGGACTGTGATGAGAATGGAGGAGTTCATCAGTCGTATAAAATATGGGATCTCCAACCAATGATGGCTAAGAAGCTTGTGGAACCTCAAAAGTTCAATAGCCAGGGCATATAAATTCAATTTAATAAATATAAAGAATGTAAGGTTATATCCAAAGCTTTAAGGATTGAAGTCACTTAGCCTAGAAAATGCAATCTATTCAAATAATTATATCCTTCTTTGATATGGGAAAATCTTTGTAACCATCTGGTCCCATTATGTTGATCACACTAAATTAGAATAAGATGGGCGTAAAGAAGCAGAAAACTTATTTCTAAGGTTAGTTGATCAAGACCCTAGTCTGGAATTCATGCCAGAAATAATGAAGACCTGGAAAAAGGTAGCTACTTTAAAAGAACAACACCTTACAAAAGAGATGGAAAAAGAATACAGGAATGCCTAAAAGAGTATGGATGATCCACTATCCAACTCAATAATAGAGTGACAATGTTGTCATCCATGACGTCAGCCTTAGTGTGAATAATTAAGGAATTGCTTTCTTAAGTGGCCACTAAAATAAAGACACTGTCAGAAGTGTTTCCAAACTTATGGTGCTCAAGAAAGAACCTATCCATATAGATAAGATTCCTTATATGTTGTGTTGTATTAATAAGGATAAATGTGTATTATTATCCTTGTATACAACTGGAAAATATTACTAGAGACACCAGCTGTCCAAATAATATCAATTATTGTGGTCCTGAAATAATTATTTTACTTTTGAGCTGGAAAACAGTACTAGAGATACTAACTTTGTAACTTCTATATATATCTCCTCATTTAGTGTGTTATAGGAGCAAAAACCTCTTCAGAATTTCTATAAAAGAGTATTTTCTTAGCTATAAGCTCGTATTCTCTTAAGTCTTTAGTTGAAGAAACACCTTTGATTCTATATATACCTTCATTCTCCAAAATGGTCTGATAACAAGGAGTGTTGCAGTAAGTCCTAAACTAGAAAGAAAGAAGGGCAACCATAACCTCCACTTAGTCAGGTATTGCTGGTGACGAGCCTGAAGAAGAGCTGAAGCATTTACGGAAGCTTAATGGACCCAATCTACGAGGTATATATATATACTTTATAAATATTTTTTACATTATAAATGTTTATAACATTTATGTTTTAAGACTTAGTGCTTGGGCACTATTGTTGGATGAGCAATAGTTGCATGAATCCTGATTGTCATCACCTAAATCACGGTGCAGGCAAGGATCATGTAATAGGATTATTAAATTCTATTATAGATCGTGTAGACTTATTGAACAAATCCTTAGAAAAATATTCTAAGAATTTGGAAGAGCTGACTCTTAAACATAGTGAATTTGATGATACTTCCTCAAGGACAAAGGCCCTTTGGGTTTTGTTACTAGCACTCATTATCAAAACGAATACGAAAGGCTGAAAAAAATTAGAAAAAATAAAATCTATCTATAAGATCCTCTAAAAGTAGCTCTCTATTTCACCTCTAGTTCAGAGGGAGAGTAGGCTCACATTGATTGGTATCAGAGATAAGAGGATATTGAATTCTGATTTTTCATAATTCATTTGAAAATAGGTAGAGATGGGTTTCATAATAATATTCCAATAAAAAGATTGAAAACACATTTAAAATTTTTTGAAAGAAGAATAAAATGTTTGAAAGAAGCTTTTCAAAGAAATATTAGTAAAAAAGTAAGAAATAAAATTGAAGAATTATTATGGAAATATACAAATGTTATTCGTAAGATTAAATAAAGGTTAGGTAGTTTAGTTGTATAATATGAGTGTTAGAAAAATTTTAGAAAATATTAGTATGTTAACATTAAGCGATAAACATGAAATATTAGAATTAAGAAATAAATGTATAAACCAAATAATTTTTGAAGCTAAAGAACATTCCAAAAATCACGAAGAAGATTCTTGTGACTGTGAAAATTATAGGAGAATAATAGATTTATTAAGTGCTACAATTAAGTGGACCAATAAGTATTTATCAATTGGATCTAATTAAAAAGCTAAAAAAGACTTCTGGAATATAAAATATAAATAAGAAAAGATAATTGTAGCGAAAGAACTATTTTGTTACAAATCCAAAAGTTCTAGGATAACTCTATTACGAAATAAAGATAAAGTACCATAAGTGCATTAGCTTAAAGTTCAAGGACTACCAGTGAAAATTACTCTGCTTTTGTTAAGATCTTCAAGGATATGATAATAATTACAAGATCTTTAAAAAAGGTTTGAGTTTTTTACATTTTCAAAAATAAATTATCAAAGTAGGAGAAAAAACATTATAAATAATTTTTACCTATATGATTTCACATTTAAGGACAATCCATTGATTCTTATTTTTTAAAAAAAGTGAATCCTTTGATTCCTTAATTATAGTTTTAAATTCTATTTTGTAGATGTTTTTGAAATATTATGTGTTAACACTTGTCCAAAAAGGTCTACAGGAGAGGTGATCCCAAGACCCCTGGAATGGCCGAGGGCCCCTTAAGCCTTCAATATAAATCCCATGGCAAGTAGCTTCTTAGGCTCATGATTAAAAGCCCATAATGAGATCCATGGACCATAAGCCTTGAATTGGAATTTTTGAGTCAAAATTAGACAAGGCCTTCATCTCCATAGCCCCTAGGCAAGGCCTAAAGTTTTTAGCAGTCTAAACATTAATCTCAAGGCCTTCTTTCTAAGCCCTTAGGTGAGGCTTTAGTTCGATCGAAGGCTAGGCTTTAATCTCAGGGCCTTCAATTCAATCCCCGTGCGCGAGTCACCCAATCCAGGGCCAAGAGAGAGTCCCTTCAATCTTTCAGGGACGAGATTGGCCAAAGTCCATTCTTCAAACACCCAGTTTAGTTACCTTCAGAGACCCCTAGTAAGAGCTCAGACCTAGGGATCATGCTTTCAAAGCCCAAACCCAAACCTGTTGGATGAGTTGGACTATATAAGGATAGTTGCCCTGGACCAAATGTAAGTGTAGAAGAAGAGGGATGAAAGAGCCTACAACAAGCGGGTTCGGTTAAAAGAATTCAAAGTTAGGGACCTAATGTGGAGAGCTATCCTACCACTCTTGGAAAAAGCAGCCTAGATTTGGAAAATGTTTAGCTAATTGGGAAGGGCCATTTGAAGTTAAGGAAATCATTGGTAATGGTGCTTACAGGATCTCGGGCAAGGAAGGAAGAAACCAAGGCCGATCCATTAATGGAAATTACCTCAAATTGTATAAGTCATCACTGTGGGACTTAGTTGATCGGTCTCAATTTGAAAAAGTTAGGGAGAAACTGAACTAAATATTACCTTTGTAAGGCTGGTTATGTTTATTATTGGTCAGGGTCATTATCTTAGGGTCGATTTGATTATTCAACGTTTCTTTTATTTTAACTGGCTAAGGGATTTTGATTTCAGTTGTAAATTTCAACCATGAAGGAATTGAAGTAAATATTATAAACAAAAAAGCATTCCTAAATACTAAGGCAGATTATAAAGATCCATGGGCATTTAAAATATTGACATTCATTTATCAAAGTATAAAATGCAAAAAGTAAAATATTAAATAATTAGCTGATAAAATTTGATTAAAATGCCCATATGGGACTTGTTCAAGAGCACAAAAGATTGAAATTAAAAATACATAGAGCATCAAGTGAAAATCGCATAGAGTTTGTCGAGTTCTCGCCTAAAGGCCTCTTCTAAAGCCTTATCTTTCACCATCTTACCTTCCAGGGAAGAGATGCTTTGATAATGGACTTGATGTGCATTTTTGTTGCTTCTCTCTTTTTTCGAGTTTGTTGAGTGGCATCAATAGATTTAGGCCTTTGTTTCTATAGTTGAGCTAACTCCCAACTTCTTAGCAGCTAAGAACTTCTTTAGGTATTTGGTCTCCTTTGCAATTGGCTCTATCTAATTGTCTAGGGCCTTAGCACCATCTATATGGGCTTTGCCATAATCCTGAAGGAATTGGAAGGTGCCTCGAGTTTGGGTGAGTTGAGCTTATGAATCTTTCAGACACTTCAGTCTAGTGCCGATAAATCGAAAAGCAGAAACCTTCTCATCCAGGTTATCCAAGAAGTCGATGATAAAAGACTTCTTTCAAATTTAGAGGTGCTCTTCTGTACCATGATTGACGATGAACTTTAAGCTCTCCTTTGCCTCCTTGAGGGTAGACTCCTTAAGAAGCACTAACAAACCTTTGGTTGACATCATTGAGAGAGCCTATGATAACTAGCAAATTATACATTATTTTACCATATATTCTTGGTGGATTTTACTTGTTAAATTGAATTTAATGTGTTTATTCTAATGTTTTCAGCCATTTCTAAGTAATTAATTTTATTCCGGAGCTAGGAGGAACTATTTTAAGGTTCGGACTTGAAATACTAAGAAAATGGACCAAAATGGAGCGAAAAATCAAGTCCCAGGGCTGCCTCACGGTCTGGTTCACAGTCTGTGAGACAGCCCATGAGAAATATTGAGAAAATGGAGAAATAGTAGCTTCTCACATTCCCCATCATGGGCCATGACAGGGACCGTGAGAGCTTACTGCCTCTCACCAGACAAAGGTAAAGACATAGGAGGCTGTCATGGGCACTGGCACGGGTCGTAAGAGCTGCCCATGATAGCACTCTGAGACCTATAAAAGAGCATAAAATTTCATAATAGAAGGAGGACTGGACTTTTACAAAAAAACACTGATCTAACTTCATTCAAAGTCGATCTAGGGCTCTAGCAACCTGAGAAAAACATATCAAGGTAGGCTTTTAAGGCTGGATTACGAATCATCATCCCAAATTGAAGTAAGGATTACAAGGATTTAACTGAGATCTCATTGGGTTTTCGTGAACTTCATGAATTTCTTCACATTCTTATCTTTTTCTTGTTCTTTTGATTTGATTATGAACTAAATACATTTATCTACCTAGATTAGACGAGTATTACTCCATTGTATGGATTGGTCAACATTTATTTAATGAATGTTTAGGTTTTTCATTAAGTTTAGATTTTGATAATTATTTTTCTATAAATCAATGACAAAAGCATGCTTGTTCTTGATTTGTATTGTTAAGGCTTTACTAGAGATAGAAAGTTTAAACCTAGAACATTTAAAAGCTTAATAGGTTTGTTGTGTTTGCTAGAGATATATTCACAAACTCCTAAGGTTTTATATATTTTTCATTGATCCTTCATGTTGTTTCTAATTGAATATGATTGAGAAAAGATTCATTTCCTATTACTTAGAAATTAGGGGTTTAATTACTTGAGAAAGATTTAAACCTAATTCTGTAAAAAATCCCACTTAATGATTAATGGACATATTAATTAATTTGTTGATTGAACGTACAATTTGAGTAATATAAGTCGAAGTCTAGGTAGATGCTTTAATCCATCTTAATTTCCACATTTGATTGTTAATTTCTTTGGATTTTGTTAAGTGCAAGTTGCATTTTTAAAGTTTTTATTAGTTAAAAAATTAGTTCCTAAACCCAAAAATTATTGTGAGCTAGATAATAAATTAGGAGACTGAGTTGGTGCTTGATCGAATAAACTAATGAATCCCTTGGGAGAACGATACTGCGACTTTCCGATTTTATTACTTGATACTTGCGGGTGTTGCGGCTAAACGCGATCAAGTTTTTGGCCCGTTGTCGGGGACACTTGTACGTGATATCAGTGATATAATAGTGACTATTGATCTAGTCTTTTGTTTATTTTCATTTATTTTTGTTTGTTTTTGTTTTTTTTTTCTATTTTACATTTTTGTTTGTTTTTGTTTTTTTTTTAGAAAAAAACTTCTCCATGGATGATTGGTATTATCAACAATGGAGTTCCTACCCGAATCAAGAATGGGGACATTCGGGACATCATTACCATAACAATAGACACATCTCTCAAGATGATTTCCTGAATGAATATGGATGGGGGAAATTAGGAAGGCATTATTATAGTCTCGGTCAGGGAGATCACTTTAATTTTTCTTGGAGGAAAAATAATGAGCATAGGGTTCTTCCATCC
>CAOJBK013574393.1:0-13115 GCA_948294925.1 Codiaeum variegatum
GGTGATTGCCATTAGCTTGTATGTATCATATTAATGCTTAATTAAAGAGTTTAATTAAATGTTTATGATGATAGAATTGAACATGTAATTAAATTTACATGATGCCAGCATATCTGGATGTTTAATTCAAAAAAAGAGGAAATTTCAATTAAGTCTTAGTTTGTATGAGATACAAATGGGTATGACTAATTGAAATGGTTTTGGACTAACATTAAAATAATTAAGCTTAACATGAGATGTTAACTTAATCCACATGAGATGTGGTTAATTAAGATTTAAAGATGATTCCTACTAATTACAAGCTTAATCTAGTTGACTAATTGACTAATCATTTAGTCAAGTTTAAACTAGAACAAGTAACCATAATCTTCCAATATGGTTCCTTAATTTAAGGAATAGTGGCTGGATAAGTATGGAGTATAAAAGGCATGTCGTCATCTTTTTGCCTAACACTTAGAGAGAGAAAGCTTTAAATTCATAGAAAATTGAGTGAGGAAGTTTATTTTGAAGAGCATTTCTTCACATACAAACTTATTTTTAATTAACCCTTGGGAAGGGAGTGTGGACTAGCTTCAATGTCCATAGCCATCCTCAAGTCTCAAATTCTCAAGTAAAGGAGCAAGAATCAATCATTCGGGTAACCAATGAGAGAAGATTCAATCTTTTTTAAGAGAATCAGAGAACAAGCTTTTGGAAAAAGTTAGGTATGTCTCATGCTAGAGACTTCACATTTGGGGAGCTGAACGAAGGAGGGTGAGAGGTGTTTTTGCTTCTAACCTTTCTTTGTTCAACTTGTGTTTTGCACACAATTGGTGAGATTATCCATGGTTGAAGTTATGGGTCCTTTCATAGGTTTAGTCATTAGTCAAAGAATTTGATAAATGTCTAAACCCTCTATGTCAAAAGAGTTTTGACATAGAATTGATTTTTCAAGTCTTTGAAATTTCAAGTGATTTTGCCAAAAGAGTTTTGACAAAATGATTTTACTTAAACCCTAGGTTAAGGGAAAGTTTCAAAGAGTTTAAAATATTGCCTAATCTAATTTTGTTAAAAGAGTTTTAAAAAAGTTTAGTTTTCGAAAAATTTTAAAAAATCGAAATGTGAATCCTTTCGCGGGGTTTGCCTTCCCTTTCAACCACTTCTGCTGCACGGCTCATTAATTTCACCCTTCAAAGACCTTCTCAGAGAGGCATATACCTTAAGCTAGGAATACGTCAAACCTATGACACTTCAGCAAGGGGACCAATAATCCATCTTAAAGGCAAAAGAACATGCCCAAAAAAGAAATGAAATAAATAAATAAAAAATTGGGAAAGCTTTAAGAAAAGTAATAAAATTCGAAAGTGAGTGAAGTGAAGATAACAAAATAAGAACAACATAAAGAAAAAGAAAATTTCCATTCATTTAACTAAAATGGATAAGTTACAAGGTGTACAAAATTTATAGAAACATACAAAAATACAATGTCTCTACAAGAGAAGGTCATTGTGGATCTATGCCACTTTTCTCTAGGTATGCATCTTCACCTAAGTCCTCGGTCGAAGAAGAAAGAAAATCTTTGTATTTATCTACCTCAAAGGTAGGAGAAGAAGGTTGAGGAAGTGTGTTCAAATACTCATCGATGACAGGAACTATGACCTTCTTTGCCTCATGCAATCTGAAGGAGCTAGCATCTTTGGGATGTTTGGCCATGATCTCCTTGTTGTGTAGCACTTCCCTCTTTATAATATATTTCTTCAACCAATCAGAGGAGAAGAAGTCCTTGATAGCTTGACACACTCCTTATGCATTCCTCTTAGCTTGACCTAACATTGACTTTATAATCTTCTGAGAAAGGTGGAGGTCACGCTATATTTTATCCTTCTCATCTTATTGAGCATGGTTTTGACCTTCAAAGTTAGTCACCTGCTGGTTTAAGGAGGCAACGAGCTCTGCCGTCTCTCTTAATTTAGTTCATAGGTCTTCAATCTCCATCAAAGCATTCTCCCTGTCTTTGATGGAAGTGTCCCTCTCTGAGTGAGCACTTTCGATGTTAGAAGTGGATTGAGTAAGAGCTTCCTTGGTACTTCGAAGCTCTAAGGACAATTCTTAGAGGGCCTGCTCCTTCTCAGCCATACTTTTCTTTAGGTTGTCTGACTCCAAGGAATGTAAGGAGATGATTGTCTCCATCTCTTGATGATCGGAGAGGACAACCTTTATAGCCTCTTGATGGGACTTCACCTTTGCCATGACATCCTGCGGAGGCGGTGAAAATGTCAGAAACAAGTAAGGATGCAAATAAAAGTCAATAAAAACACTAACCTCAAGGACGGAGAAGAGGGTGGATCCTTGGGATAAGATCCCTCTAACATTAAGAAGCTTCATCCTCTCATAGAAAAATTCATCATCCGGCTGCATCGAAGTGGTAGGAGGAGGAATCGAGGTTGAAGAGAGATTGTGATGGGGATCAATCATGAGAAGCTATTTAGTAGAGTGTTGGGGGTGATCATTAGATCAACAAGTACCCTCATCTCTTCTCGAATGGTCCTCTTCATGAGGATCAATAGAAGTCCCAGTTCCCTCGAGGAGAACAGGTTATTATGAAGATATAACCCTTTGAAGGAGCATTTTGGTGGTAGACTTTGAACTGTAGCCTGCTTTGTAGAGGTTAGAGAGAGTTTCGTCCTTCTTATGTGTTGCAGTTGGAAGGTTGTCAACGTCAAAATCTTTGATAAAATCTTCTAGCTTCCAAGAACGGGCCCTAGAGGTTCCTTCATCTTCATTATCCCCTCCAGCAACCTAGAATGTATCAAAAGACATTAGTAACGATCGAAGGATAAAGGAATAATAGTTGGTAAAATTACCTCAATAGTTGTTGGAATGAATTTAGCAACATCTTCCTTAACCCGTTGAGGAAGAGGTAAAGCTAAGACAATAGGTGGAGGCACAATGACCTCTGTTTAAGGGTGAGACAATGTCTCACCAATATGCACACCTTCGACATTCTACAAAGAAAAAGAAAGGTAAGCAAATAAATAAAAGTAAAGCACTAAGACAATGTAGAGAACAAAGGCTCACCTCAGGCACTGAAGGCAGAGTAGTAATCTCTTCAAACCTAGAAGGAGGTAGAGTGGAGGCGACAGTTGGAGGCACAACCTCCGTTGGAGGAAGAGGCAAGTCCTCATTGACTTAGGGGCCTTTGATAACCTACAAGAAAGAAAAATTTAGAACAAATTGAAAGTGGATATGGAGAAACCAAAAAATGAAAAATCTACCTCAGGTATCAAAGGCAGAATAGTTGTAAAAAGTGAAGGGGTAGAGCCCTCATCCAATAGGAGAACATCTCCCCTAGTAGTTCCTCCAAGTGAACTTGTATAGATGAGGATGTGAGTTAATAAAATTAGGAAAGAGGAACCAAAAAGAGAATAAGTAAAAAAAACTTATCAGCCCTTTATGAGGGCCTCCTTGCGGAGTGCTTTATCTTCGTCCAGTTCATCTCTTTGCCATCAGGAAGAGTTATTCAGAAGGGCTTAGCCTCTAAGTAATTCCTACCAAGACTTTCCCAACCTCTCAAGAGTTTCATAGACCCTACGAAGGTCAGAAGAAAGGGAAGACGAAGAGGAAGTAGAGTCAGATGAGGAAATGGGATTACCTATAGGAGGCGTAGGCACTTGAACATGTGAAGCTAACCCGTTAGCTTCACTAACTTTAGAAGATGGAGGAGCAAACTTCCTCTCCAAGAACTCACTCATCACAGCCTCATCCTTATTATAGAGGAAGTTATAGATCTTTATAAGCCTATCTTCTAAGAAAAGGAGGATGCAATTTTGGTAGAACACTTATAATAGCTTACTAAAATCTTGCTCATCCTTGGCTAGCGGCTTTATCATGTCCAAAACGTGCCTTACTACCGGCTGAAAGTGAAGCATCTGTACAATCTTACCCTCAAACTTTTGAAGTATCAACATCTGGTCGTAATGCCTATTCTTCTAGAAGCCGAAAGAGCACTTCAAGCAGAGAGAGGAGGAGGCAGCAACTATAGCACCAACAAGAGCAGAAGGTCAAGGAGGGGCAAAAGCAGGTCCATGAGGAGCAAGGCCATGGACTGGCTAAGTTTGGCTTATCTTTAAGGTAGGATTCAACCTCTAAGTCCACCTTGATATCCATTTGGATAATTTCACGACAAAGGGATCTTCTTGTCATCCTCTTTGACAGCTGGCTTAGGAGCTGATCTCTTCAAGCCAGAAACTAGTATGGTGGAGTGAGGGCCTGATGGATGGATGGGAGGCACATCCCTATAGTATATGGAAAGGAGTGGAAAGTTTGCCTTTTGAAGGTGGAGCAGTTGAATGGCTCATTGGATCTCCTCCTTTGTGTGAGGGCAAAGTTCCCCAGTTAGAGGATCATGAATGGGTATAATACAAGTGAGGTTAGGCATCGGCACTTGTTTCCTCTTCTCGTTAGTCCTTATCCCCAGCATAAGCAAGAAGTCCTCATTCACTAGCTTTAAGGGCTTTTCTGAAAAAGAAGAAAATCACAATAGATTAGAACAAGATCGAATATAACAACGGAAAATAGAACTACTCACCAGAAATTCGCAAGACTAAAAGGGATAGATAAATGACACTCCTTATCTTTAAGAAGACTGCTCCACCATAAGTCTTCCAGATTGACTAGCTCCCCTAAGTTGATCAATATCAGCAGATTACTTCTATCATCTTCATTGAGAGGAGGATTAATAGCATGCTTACGGGGCTTCCAATAATCCCCATCGAAACCCAAGATAGCATTGCTTAGACTAATATAGTGAAGCCCACAGAACCAGTGCTTCTAATCTTATGCCTTGTTGGGCTTCATAGAAAAAAGCTTCCTTTTAGGTTTCCCAGAAGACATAAACACCCCCACATCGCCTTGGCAGGAGATGAACTGGTAGAAAGTTTGGAAGAGCTCCATAGAAGGGGAAAAAAATCCCTAAGCAGAAACATAGAACCTTGAAATCATTGATATCGAGGATGGATGTTTTTGTAACGGTAAAAGGTATCACACTAAAATGCCTAAAGACATATAAAAAGAAACTAGAGGGGGGGGGGTGGAGGGAGAAGTAAGCCACGAAGTAGCTGGTCATAAAAGATGATATAGTCCTGACAGCCAACGAGAACATTGCATTAACAGTCCTTGAAAAAAATATGGTGGGAAGTGGAAGGGAAATTAAAAGAAATTACTGAAGAAATGTTATCAAAGTTGGCTTTGAATGGGCTCCAGTGGATATTTGGCTTAGGGACAACACTCCTCCAGGCAGTAAGGAGAGGCTGAATAATAAATACCTCCTTGCTAGCTGAAGAGGATTGGTATTGTTTAGTGCCGAGCCATTGAATTGAAATAGGTGGTAAAGAAGAATGGATGCAAAAAGCAGAGAAAGTAGAGGAGACAGAAGGTTTTAGGCAAAGAGAAAATAGGAGGGAAAACGGGTCAAATAAATAAGGTATATATTGACCTTCTAAAAGACCCTTTATATTCCTAGCCGTTATAATCCAAAATACGACACATGGAAGAATTTTTTACTGAGCGGGTAGCCTCGTGGCAGTAGGACATCCATTGAAGGATGGAAGCCCGAGAAGATGTAATCGCTTTGACACTAAGCCTAATAGAACTTTGCAACAACGAAGAATAAATGGTCGATATGGGAGGTTGAAGCCATGAAAAGAACATGAAGCCAAGCCTAAATTCCAGTCAAAGAGTACTACAGACACGCCAGACAGAGATGACCTCCTCGGGGTAGAGCACAAAAGCACAGGGGTACCTCCTAGGCGGATTTGTTCAAATAGCGACATCGGGCTTCGAAGCCTTTCAACCTATTATGAACAAAGGGGCTCACTGATATGAGTCAGAAGAAATAAGACTAAATGGTTCAAGAGCCTGTAGGTTCCTAGAAAATAGGCTAGGAAGGTCAGACCCAAGCCCAACCAATCAAAGCCCACCTAACTAATCAGATAGGATATTCCTCTGGATATATGTCCTTAGTTAACTTAGGCCATTTGTCATACTCTTACTTGGGGACCACATACTACCTTGCTCAGATTCCTCCACTTGGCACACTAAACAACAAGACAAGTGTCTTAAAGGAATCCCACAAGCACTATAAATACTCCATGATGGCACACATTTGAAGGTATGTAATCCCAACCCTAAACACTCCAAAAATCCTAATCCATTGTGTTCTAAGGGCTTCGCAGAGCCTAAAGCATTACAAGCTCAAAATTGACTTGAGTGTTGGTAGGTCTTTGCCAAGCTCAAAGCATGGCCCTCTTAACTAACGATTGATCATTGTGCAGGCACCCAAATCCAAGATTTAATCAAGTCCATTCCAAAATTAGAGAGATTAGAAGTTGTTAGGTCCATTCCAAGCCTAAAGCTCAAAGCTTATCAACATGTTTATTTGATTTTTAGCATAAATAAAAGGTAGACCTAAAAAAAATATAAATTGATTAGAGAAGGAAAATCAAATACAAAGGAGAAAACACTACTTAAAAAATTTAAAATATTAATGCAGTTAGGACTGTTCACCATTCCAGAACCAGACTGAACCGGACCGGACTAGCTTGGAACTCGGAATTTTATTATTCTACGACCCGAAGACTGGACCGGAAAATACCGGTCCAAACTTCAGACCAGATCCGTAATTCCGATCCAAACCCCAAACCAAACGGTTATTAAAAAATCAATTTTTATATAGGAAATTAATTGAAAATAAATAAATTACTTAATTTAAAACTATTCAGTCCGGGTTTTTTCTGGGTTTGGATAGGACTGACATTTTTCAGTTTGGACTAGACCGACATTTTTCAGTTTGGACCGGAATTTGAAAAATTAAATATCTAAACCCTGGGACTAGACTAAATAGTACTGGTCCGGTCCAATTTTTCGGTTCGAACCAGATTATGAACATCCCTAATTGTGGTCTTGATAATTAGAAAATTATACATTAATTTTCTCCCATA
Source organism: Codiaeum variegatum (assembly GCA_948294925.1). Classification (NCBI taxonomy): domain Eukaryota; kingdom Viridiplantae; phylum Streptophyta; class Magnoliopsida; order Malpighiales; family Euphorbiaceae; genus Codiaeum; species Codiaeum variegatum. The sequence goes on from CAOJBK013574393.1 coordinate 6,978, forward strand.
TTCTTGGTGAATTTTGCTCATTAAATTGAATTTAATGTGTTTGTTCTAGTGTTTTCAGCCACTTATAGGTAATCAACTAAATTTTGGAGCTAGAAGGAACTATTTTGAATTCTAGGCTAAAAAGGGGAAGAAAATGCACCAAAACGAAGCAAAAAATCTAGCCCCAGGGCTACCTCACGGCTTGTGAGATAGCCCGTGAGAAATCTTGAAGAATGAAGGAAAGTGGCCTGTCATGGCCGGCACCACTGGCCGTGATAGAGAGGATGCAACCCATGAGAGCAGAAAAAGCAAAGGAGAAGAGAAACAGAAGCTTCTCATGGGCTCCGTCATGGGTCGTGACAAGGACCGTTAGAGCTCTCTGTTTCTCACCCAAGGCAAAGGAATAGTCGTTTGTCATAGGTAGTGACACGGGCAGTGAGAGCCACCCTTGACAAGCCCTCTGACACTTATATAAAGCTACAAAATTGTAGAAAAGGGGACTTTTTTCCAAATTTCACTTGAAAACGTTTTAGGGCTTCAAAAACTAAAATGGAGCTAAGAGCTAAGGTAAAAGAGATCAAGGAAGGTCTTTGAAGGTGGATTTTCAATCATCATCCCACATTAGAGCAAGGATAGCAAGAATTTGGTGGAAATTTCATTGGGTCTTCATGGGTTCTTTAAATTTTTGCACTTTCTTTTACTTTTCTTGTTCTATCTCGTTAACCATGAACTAAATCTACTTGTCTACCTAGATTAAACAAGTATTGCTCAATTGTATGGATTGATTAACACTTTTATTCAATGAATGTTTAGATTTCTCATCAAGTTTGGCTTTTGATTTTTATTTTCTGCTAATCAATGACAATAGCATGCTTATTCTTGATTTTTATTGTTCATGCTTTACTAGAAACCGAAAGTTTGATTTTAGAACATTAAAAAGCTTATGGGTTTGTTGTGTTTGCTAGAGATAGATGCGCAAACACCTAGGGTTTATGATTTTCACTAATTCTTCATGCTTTTTCTAATTGAATAAGATTGAGAAGAGACTCTCTTCCTATTATTTAGAAATTAGGGGTTTAATCTCTTGAGAAAGGGTTGAACCTAGTTTTGTAAAAAAAAAAACCATTTGATGATTGATTGAAATATTCATTGGATCGTTGGTTAATCTTGCAATTTGAGTTAATACGAGTCGAAATCTAGGTAGAAGCCTCAATCCATCATTAATTTCCTAATTTGATTTTCAAAATCTTTGGAATTTTGCCGAGTTCAAGTTTAGTTTTTAAAAATTCAAGGTAGTTGAAAATTAGCTTATAAATCAAAAAATTATTGTGAGCTAGATGATAGATTAGGAGAATGAGTTGATGCTTGATCGAATAAATCAACGAATCCCTTAGGAGAATGATATCAAAACTTACTGGTTATATTACTTGATATGACCCCGTGCAGTTGCAGGTGTTGCGGTCGGTACGCATCAGGTCTTTTTCTCTATTTTATTATAGGTGATAAGTAAAATCTCTTTTTTCAATGTTTTATCTTTCTCATGCCAATCATTGATCTGTCATGGCTGAATCTAGTAAGTCCAATCAAGCACTTGAGCAAAAATATTCTTCGTTAACTATTACTGATGATGATAGAGGTTTCATAGTACAAGAGTCTGATGAAGAAGGAGAGGATTTGGACTTATCTCATAGTCTAGTGGGTAAACTCTTAAATGATCGAGGGTTTGATTTTAATGCTTTGAAGAATGCTTTGACAGCCACATAGAGGTCTGGGAAAGGAATGTTTATTCATGAGTTAGAGGTACAACGATATCTCTTTCAGTTCTACCATATTGTAGATCTGTAAAAAGTTATTGAGAATAACCCTAGGTTCTTTAATCAGAAAGTATTAGTGTTTGAAAGATCAAAAGAGGATATGTATCTTAAAGAGTGCCTTTGAATAATGTTAAGTTTTGGGCAATCCCCATGCAGTTTGGACTTTAAGGGATTTAGCCCAGCTAAAAAAGCCAAAACTTATTTTTCTTTGTGAGACTTTTGTGGATTCTAATAGAATGAAATGGATCCAGAGTAAGATTGGGTATTCGACCTCTTTGTGGTAGACCATATGGGCTATAGTTGGGGGTTAGCTCTTCTTTGGCCTTTGGACTGAGAGGTGGAGATCCTGGGTTATTCTCAATATTTCATTGATGCTAAAGTGAAGGTGAATGATTTAGGGGAATGGAGGCTTACAGAGTATTATGGTGTAGCATATAGGGGTAGAAGGATGGAATCTTGGAATAAGATAAGGTATCTTTCTTTTCTTTCTTCTTTGCCTTAGGTCATTTTAGGGGATTTTAATGATATCCTTCACCATCATAATAAGAGGGAGGGACGTCGATATCCAAAAAGCTTATTGGAAGGGTTTTGAGACGCTATTAATGATGGCCAGTTAATAGATTTTAGGATGGATGGGTATAAGTTTACATGGGATAATAGAAGGTAGGGTAATAGATGGGTTGAGGTAAAGCTTGATCATATCCTGGCTAATATGGATTGGATGGGTACGTTTAAAGAAGCCAAAGTGACATTGATTACTAATAGCTCATCCAATCACTTACCAATATTTCTAGAGGTGAAGAAATTGGTGTATGTGGTTAAAGTTAAAAGGTTTAGATTTAAAAATTTATGGCTTAAGGAAGATGGGTTTGAGGAGTTGTGTGTGAGTGTTGGGATGCTTATGAAAGGGAGGGGTTACGATTGAATTTGAGGAAGTGTGCTAAGGCTTTTCAGGTGTGGGTAAGGGGTGTAGGGGGGAATTACGTTGGTAAGGGAAGAGATTGTGGTTAGTAGGGTGAGAGTAACTTTGGGTAATAGGGAGAGCTAGATAAGGCTAATGAAGAGTACCAAGAATTATCATGTTAGTAGGAGGTTTAAGTGAGCCAAATGGCTAAACAAAGATGGTTAAGTGTGGGAGACGCTAACACTAGGTACTTCCATCATTTTGCCACTCTACAAAGCATCGTAATAGGGTAAAGAAATTGAAAGATGATGATGGCAGGTGGAATTCTAATTTGGAGGAGCTGGGGAGTTTAATTTCTTAATATTTTCAAAACCTATTCACATCTTCTACAGGTCAAATAGAGATGATTTTACATTGTGTGGATAATAAGGTGTCATGTGATCAAAACGATATATTAATGGCTCCATTGACAGATTTGGAAGTTAGAGATGTTGTGTTTGGGATGCATCCATCAAAGTCCACAGGTCTTGATGGTATAAACCCTGCATTTTTCAGAAATTTTGGCTATGTGTGGGGAGGGATGTGATCAAAGATTGTAAAGACTTTTAGCAATCTGGTACTTTATGAAAGCTTAAATGATACATTGATCATTATAATCCTTGTAAAGAAGGATGTTCAATTAATGGGAGACTTGCAACCAATCTCACTTTGCAACGTGCTTTATAAAATCATCTCAAAGGTTATTACAAACAAGCTAAAGGTAATTTTAGATGGAGTGGTCTTAAGCTCGCAAAGTGCTTTTATACTTGGTCGGCTTATTACATATAGTATTATAGTCGCCTTTGAATCTATGTATTTTTTTAAGAACAAAAGGAAGGGTAAGGATGGGATGTGCGTATTAAAGCTCGACATGAGTAAGGAGTATGACCATATTGAGTGATGTTTTTTAGAAGGTATGATGAAAAGACTGTGTTTTTGTTAAGTGTGGATAGAGAGGGTGATGTACTATGTGCGATCAATAAAATATTTTGTTTCATATGAAGTAGGTGAAGTTGGGCCTATCACTCCTAATCGTGTACTTAGCCAGGGAGATCCATTGTCTCCCTACATGTTTATCTTCTATGCAAAAGGCATTAGTAAGATGTTAAATAGGTATGAGTCGATGGGCAAGATCAATGGTTGTAGCATTAATAGTAAGGCCCCTAAAGTATTGAACCTTTTTTCACAGATGACTCTAAGCTTTTCTTCAAAGCTAAAGGAGGAGAATGCACTATTATTATGGAAGCATTGCATTTATATCAAGGAGCATAGGGTCAGTGTGTAAATTTCTAGAAATCAACAATTTACTTCAGCTCGAATACGTCTGAGAATGTAAAGAAAGAGATTAGTGGTATGCTGGGTATACATATATCATATGGGATAAGTATGTATTTGGGCTTGCCCTTAATTATTAGGAGAAATAAAATTGAAGCCTTTCGACATTTGGAGGACAATGGGATTAGTCGAATTCAGAGTTGGAATTCCAAAAATATCTCGAAAGGGGGTAAAGAGGTCCTCATCAGGTCTATTGCTCAAAATCTGCGTAATTTTATAATGAATCTATTTTGGCTTCCCCTTGTGTTGTGTAGAGATATTGAGAGGGCTCAAACTAATAGAGATGCTGGTCGTATTTGCAACATTCCCCTTACTAAAAGGAGAGTGAAGGATGGGTTATATTAAGAATTTGATAAGTGTGGTGTCTATTCGATTAAAGCAGGATATAGGTTCTTAGTTGGAGAATATATTGTTGATCAAGTTGATGTGTTGAGGTGCATGGGGGTTATGATTCATGAACTCTATTCTTTCTCTGATTCTATTGCTAGGGAAAATTATAAGTGTAAACTATAGCTAGGGAAAATTATAAGTGTAAACTATAGTTCATGGTTCTGTTTTGTTTTCATGTTGATTTAGTTTGTGTTTGAGCAAGTATAATAAGGAGAAGAGTGAGATGATTGCAGTGGTGATTTGGCAAATATGGAACACCCGTAATTAGATTATTTGGCAGTAAAGAAGTTTGCCTTCTCATGTTATCTTTAACAAGGCAGCTCAATTTCTTAAGTCATGGAGGAAAGCTCAAGTTAAGGTCAGTTATCTTTAACTTTGTCCAGACCTTATTAAAGGATATGCGTGTTGGTCGTTCCCTTCTAATGGTTAGCTAAAGGAAAACCTTGATACAATAATTTTTTCTGAAGAGGGGAAAGTTTGTGTGAGCTGTGTTGTTAGGGACTCTAATGGTGCGTTTGTCGCAGCTTTCGCCAAAGCTTTGTGTTACGAGTATGATTCCAAGGGCATCATAGGTAGTGGCTATTAAGGAAGCCTTAAGATGGTTATAATTGAAGAATTTTGATAGAGTGGTCATTGAGAGTGATGCTCAAACTGTGGTTGCGGGTATTAGAAATAATACTTGTATGGACAATGCTTTATCTTTTGTTTTTGCTGAATGTAAGAGCTTGATGACTCAATTCCAAAATGTTTTTGTACATTTTGTTCATAGGTTAGCAAATGTGGCTTCTCATTCATTAACAAGGGCAACACGTTCTTGGTTTGGTCCGTTGTATGGGACTCCATTCTTAGTCCTATTGTTGACATTATTTCTGCTAAATCAATACATTGAGCTATCGTTATTTCAAAAAAAAAATACAAAGGAGAAAATAAGTTCTTGAGATTTCCAAATGACAGAGGACTTTGATTTTATAATTAATTATTTTCTTTTTAATTCTTATAAGTTTTAAATGTAAATATTAAAGATCAATTTAGTACTTGAATCATATTTCTAATTAAGGTCAAAATGACTTTTTCATCCTAATTAATAGCTCAATAATGTTTGACACTTACATTTGGCTCATTGTTCATATTATTTAGTTTCTTTAATTATTTAAACTAAATATTAAATAATTATACTATTTGATTAATAAATCACTATAATAATTTAATAATTAATAATATAATAATAATGCATCCAATCAAATGATTAAAAATCATTTTTTAAAAATAAATCTTATGTTTAAAAAAATTTGGCATAAAAAATTATTCCATTAATAAGGGTGGCATTTAAAAAAAAAAAGAGCACAATAATACTTCCAATCAAATTATTTTTAAAAAATAAATCTTTCTAACTATGCTTAAAAAAACATGGCATAAAAAAAATATTCCATTAGCATGAATGACATTATACAAAAAAAATGCAGATTTTTCTCCCCAAAATATATTTGTATGGCAAAAGTATTTAATAATCCAAATCCTAATCAAATTTGAAAACTAAAATGGATTAAAATATCTACCTAGACTTCAATTCGTATTACTCAAATTGTATGTTAAATCAACAGACCAATGAATATATCAATCAATCATCAAGTGGGATTTTTCATCAATTTAGGTTTAAATCTTTCTCAAGTAATTAAA
>CAOJBK013574995.1:0-18028 GCA_948294925.1 Codiaeum variegatum
GCTAATTAATCCATTTGATTAATTAGGCAAAAGTTAGGAAATATTGAATTATTGCTCTAAAATTATTACTCTAAAGTCTTGTCACCCATGTGAAAAAAGAATAAAGTTGTATAAAGACAAGGTTAAAACTGTAACCGGTATGATAAGAGATAAAATTGTCTGCCACAAATAAAGCTAACTGTCAAGAAGACCGCATGGGCCATCTCATGTGAAGAAATTAAAGTTGTCTGCAACAGAAGACTTCATCATTATAGACCAAGCTATGTGATGAAGGAAAGGCGGTCCCCCACAAACCTTATTGAAGATAAAGTTGTCCTCTTCAGACATTATTAAGGGGCATTAAAGTCTTTGTATAACCCTCCTTCTACCTATAAAATGAGGCCAAGCGCACTTGTTAACACATCTTAACATTTACACATATCATTCTCTTCTCCAGAGAGATGAACTCTCTCTCTCTCTCTCCTTAAACCCTTCATATATATTGTCCCTCTCTCAGTTTTATATCCCCATTTATGTAGGTTACTTATTCAAAAGTTTTATATAGCTGTGTATAATTTGTATATCCATAATAGAGTAGTATGCTCTGTGGTTACGCCCTGCTGCGATCTTCCACACCAAAATACTCTGTTATAATTTTGTTTTCATATTATATTGTAAAACTGTTATAATTTTAGTTATAATTTTATATTGTTTTATATAATTTTTATATGTTTTATATAGCTTTGTATAATTTGTGTATCTATAACAGAGTAGTATGCTCTGTGGTTTCGCCCTGTTGTTATCTTCCACACCAAAATACTCTGTTATAATTTTATTTTCATATTATATTGTAAAACTATTATAATTTTAGTTATAATTTTATACTGTTATATATATATATATATATACATACATACATACACACACTACAGGCTAGCCATTCTAGCTATTGGGTAGCCATTTTTTCCTATAAATAGGACCCTTTGAGTCACTTTTCAGGACAACTTTTGACTGAGATACACTCACAGCCCAAACCTCTGCCAAATTACTCTCTCTCTCTCTCTCTCTCTCTCTCTCAACTGTTCCTAAATGCAACGGAGACATTTTGCGGCCTTGTCAAGTCATATGAACCGCTAGACGCTATTGCCAAAAGAATAAAGTAATATTTATGAATAGTAATCTATTATTAATTTTTTTTCTGATTAAATCCTAAAAACTTATCTAGAATTAACAATTAAAATCATATTTTTAATCAAAATCTGAAATGGTTAAAACCTATTGATTTTCTTAAAAACAATTAGCTTCTGAACCAACAACCAACTCACTTTTAAAACAACCTCCAACCCTTCGCTGAGAAGGGGAATGACGTGGGGTTTGATTCCCAATCAATGGAATATGATGGCAAACCCATTCGAGTTGCAACTCCAATAATTATTTTTCTACCTTCCTCTTTTATTATTATTATTATTATTTAGTTTTGGTCTTCTATTATTTTTATTTTATTTATTTATTATGTTTTATTTCAATAATTATTATTTTCTATTTTTATTATTTTCCATTATTTGTTATAACGACAATCGAGGCGATTCTTTCTTGGCTTGTGATTATTCTCAAAGAGAGAAAAGAAAATAGCTGCTTGAGATCAAGAAAAACTTCTAAATTAATTTCCCACAGACGACGCCAATTTGATAGGCTTAAAACCTAACTTATGATCTCTTATACTTTGGAGTGGACTAAATTGATAATGGACTTTATTAGCACGCACTAATGAGCAAACATGAGCTAAGAGGGCCAGGCCTTAAGCCTGACTAAGATCCTCTGATGCCCAAGTCAAAAATGGATTTTAAATGCTTTAGGCTCAGAGAAGCCCTTAGAACATAATAGGGTTTTTGGAGTTTTTAGTGCTTGGATTACATACCTTGAAATGTGTATTAATGTGAGATATTTATAGTGTTTGTGAGATTTACAAGGTGGACACTTAGCACGTTAAGGGAATGCCACATGTGAGCATTTGATTAGCCTAGTGAGGTGGTCCCTAAGTGAGAATCTGACACGTGTCTAAGGGAATATTTTCTCAGAGTCTATCCTATGGGTCCTCTAGTAGGTCTCTTCGGCATGAGCTATACCGAAGCCTCTTCCTCGAGACATTTTGCTTGTGCCTATCCTATCGAGGCCCTATGAGATCGCCTCCTTAGAACTCATGAGCCATAGGCTTTTATATCCTTATTTTGACCCGTATCAATGCTCATCAACACTTTTGATAAAATGCATGATTAAAAGGACAAAGCCGACTCTCTTTTTTTCAATAAGACACCACCACAATACATAATAGATAATAATTATTATGAAAACCGAATAAGTACTATAAAGAATATTACCTCTAATGCCATTTTTGGTTCTCCACTAACTGTTGTAAAACCTACAGAGAAGGACAATAAATAAAATAAATTCACAGTTTGAGTGGGAAAAAAAATAAGGAAAAAAGATTGGAAAATAAGAACAATGACCCTTTGTATTACAATTAGTGTCCAATATGTGACTTACTAACTATGTTTACCTCACCATCCTGCAATACTATACATTTACACTACCATCATTATATAATCCTCTTATAGTTTTCAAATTTAGAAACAAAATACTATTCTTGAAAATATAATGTGCATGTGCATATGATATCTTTTTTTAGATAAATAATATATGTTCTTCCTTCAATTTATTTTAAATCAACCAAATTGACATTTCATACACCTATCGAAAATAACATTAGCATATTTGATATTAATAAACACAAATTTTAAAAGAATTCTTTGTTCTTAGAAGAATTGATGGCGAGGATTAGGAAATGTGAAGGAAAAAAAGAATGATAGCATCTCAGATGGAGCAAATTATGTGATTTACAATGCCAAGAACTTAAAATGATATGGCAATTTTATATATTCTATATATTATATTTCATATATATATATAACTAATAGCAAAATAAATGTAAAACCTTTAAAAGCCAAAGTCTTCTTTGCTACATGCTTAATAATCATAGTTGCTTGTGAAATTGTTCTATAATTCAACCTGTAAAAAGAAAAAAAAAAGGAAAAGAATTTCAAAAAATTGTAAGAACTACCAGTTTTGCCAAATGTAAGACATAATACCCCAACAATTAGAAGATAAGATAAGAAAATAAAAGATATGCAAGTATCTATTCTCTAGGCTTCAATAAACCAATCTCAAGGTTCCTACACATCAATGTAGCCTTTAAATCAACCAATGAAGTCTTAAGTTGCATCGTACTATCATAAATTTCACTTCATCTAGGTATATTTTCATCTTCAAAGAGAAAAAAAAAAACTAAAAACCAACATATTAATTTCATTATAAATTAATTTTTTCTTTCCTTTCTTCGCCTACTTCTTTTTTCTTTTTCTTTTTCACTAACTGGTTTTAAATTATTATGAAGTGTTTATCAACTTTCCTTTGCAATGAAGGTAATTTTCATTTAATTAAAGTTTAAACCCAAGTTATATCCTTCCGCTGTGCTTCCTTCCTATCATTTAGTAGGTGCCCTTCTGATAGATATTTTACTATTAGCTCCATCCAACTTCCTTGCCATTGCACATCGCACACTAGCTCTTCCATTGTTGAGGGGGCCTTTAGAATGGCTAAGGGTATGTTTCTTAGGTCTTCCATTTTCCCCAGTCCTGCCACCTTGGCTATGCCATCAGCTTCTTTAGTTTAGTCTCTGATGACTTGGACTATTTTCCATCCATCCTTCTGCATTCGTTTGACCAACTCTACATATGGGGCTAGGTCTTCTGTTCTTACCTTGAAATTCCCCTGAACCTAGTTTACTACCAGCTGTGAATCATTGTATATGGTCAAGTGTTCTACCCCTATTTCATTTGCGAGATTCATGCCATTACTCTATCTTGTTATTTGAATTGGTGAATTCAAGTCTCACTGCATAGTTAATGAATAGCCTGTGTGGGCCCTCAATGACTATGCTGACCCCTGAACCTCTGTCACATTCAGCACCATCGACCCACATCTCCCATAATTCGAGTGGGGTGACCCCTTCTTCCTATGAGGTCTTGAGTTCATCTACAAAGTCTGCTAGCACCTAGGCCTTCATAACCTTTCTGGGTTCATAAGTCACTCCTAAGGATCCAATCTTCACCGTTCACTCGGCTATTCTGCCTAATGTTTTCAATTTCTGGAGGATCTTCCTAAGGGGAAGGTCAGCCCTTACCACCACTGTGTGTACCTCAAGATAGTGCCTCAGCTTTTATATGGCCATGAATAATGAAAAGGTGTTCTTCTCCAATCTAGGGTACCTCAACTCAACATCATGGAGCACTTTGTTGACATAATATATAGGGAAATGTTCTCTCATTTATTCCTTTACCAATACTACTGCCATTGCATCCTCTGTTGTAGACAAGTATAGCTAAAGGTCTTCCCTAAGGGTGGGTCTACTCAGTAATGGTAGGGAGGTTAAAAACAACTTCAAACTCTCAAATGACTGTTGGCATCCCTCCATCCACTGAAACTTCTTCAGGCTCTTCAGGGCCTTAAAGAAGGGCTAACATCGCCTGGCTAAACAAGAAATGAATCTTCCCAATGCTGTAATTATTCCATTTAATCTTTGAACTTCCTTCATGTTCTGGGCAGCTTCATCTCCATGATTGCTTTTATCTGCTCTGGATTAACCTCTATTCCCCTCTAGGATACCATTTAACCCAAGAATTTACTAATAGGTACCCAGAATACACAACTTTTTGGGTTTAACTTCAGGTTATTTTTCTGTAATATCTTCAATATAGCTCTTAAGTCACCAGAACGACCCTCTGCTTTCTTACTCTTAACGATCATATTGTCCACATATACTTCCACTGTCTTTTCAATCTCATCCTTAAACATTCTGTTCACCATCCTCTGGTAAGTTACCCTGCATTTTTCAAGCCAAAGGGCATCAACCTATAGTAATAGGTTCTCTGATTTATCATAAATGAAGTCTTCTCCTCATCCTTCGTACACATGTGAATCTGATGATATCCTGACCTATCATTCAGGAAAATGTAAAGCTCATGCTCTGCTATTGAATCCACCAACTGGTCGATACTTGGGAGTGGGTAAGGGTCCTTGGGGCATGTATTGTTGAGGTCCGTGAAGTCTACACACATATGTTAGTACCCATTTGGCTTTTTTTAACATGACTAACTTTGTGAACCATTCAGGATAATGCACCTCCCTAATCACTTTTGTTGCTAGGAGCTTTCGCACCTCTTTAGCTATAGTTTCTTACTTTTCTAGTGAGTACTTTCTCTTCCTCAGGGCAATAGGCTTGATTAAGTTGTCAATGTTTAGTATGTGTACTATGATGCTGGGATCGACCCCAGTTAGGTCATTTGTAGAACATGCAAATGCTTTATGATTTTCCTCCAATGTTTTCACAACATTTTTTAGTAGTAGTGGGTCTAACTGTCCTCCCACTTATAATTCTCCTTTTCCCATCATGATCTTCACCACTTCCCTTTTGGGCTCCATATACCTCTACCATGTGGGTATCTCTTTCAGATCCAATTGTGATGTTTGATAGACACCTTTTAGTGCATTAAAGTAGGTCTGCCTAGCTGTCTTCTAGTTTCCCTTTCACACCACCTGACCTTTTATACATGGGATCATTACTGTAAGGTAATAGGTACTGGCTATTTCCATTGTAGAATATAGATAAGCCTGACCTAGCAAGATATTATAGCGGAAGGTTATGTTGGCCACCATGAACTCTACTGTTACCTTCCTGGTCAATTCTTCATCTCATAGTTCGACCTCAAGATGTATCGACCCATCAAGCCAGACTTGATCTTTACCGATCCCTACCAAAAATGTCGCTAAAGGTCCTATATCTTTCAGGTTGAGCTTCATTTTCTGGAAGCAGTCCATAGTTATTATATTAACGGAACTCCAGTCATTGACCATGATCCTCTTGACCCTATAATTATTGATGTACCCCTGAATAACTATAACATCATTATGGGAGTGGATTTCATGTTGTTTGTCTTCTTAAGAGAATGTGATATCACACCAGCTAGATGGATGAGTCGAGGGTTGAGCGAGAGATTTGCTTTTTTGAGCAATGGAGCAAACTTATTTGAGAGCCCATTTTCTTTGTATCGAGATGTCACCCCCCCCCCCATATTATAATGTAAATATCTCCTACCACATGTCTTTCCTTTTGTTTCGAGGGGTCATCCCTCGTTTCTCTGTTATTGTGCCTTTACTCTCCAGCTGGCTCTCTTTTATGTTGTTCATAACCCCACTTCACATGCCTTATAATTCTTAGGATTCCTTTCTAGATTAACTTCTCTATCTCCTCCTTGAGGTGTATGCAATCCTCAGTATTGTGCACTTTGTCCAAATGGAACTTGCAATATTTATTGGGATCCCTCCCAGAGTGAGAGGAATCACTCATTCTGGGAGGCCATTTCACATCTTCTCTGCTCTTCTTGATCCACATCATGACCTCTTTTTTAGTGGAGGATAGTGTGGTATAACTGCATTTGTCAGAGCTTCTTTCAAATCGTCTCCCCGCTCTATCCCTATTTCTCTCGAGCTTCCACTACCAATCTCTTCTCTTTTCTCCTCCATCTTGCCTGACCTAGAGGAATCAAGCTATGGGACTTCCATTCTCAAATGTGCCAACCCATCCTCAAGGTTAATTTGCCCTTCTGTGATGACCATGACCCGGTTCCATGTGGTTTGCTACATGCCTAAGTTTGTAGGCTTTTGTTCTTAGTGCCTCTAATGAGGGCTTGTAGAGCTGTGTCGAATTGTAGTTCCCCTATTTCTTCTATTGCCTTATTGAACCTCCCCGTATAAGACCTCAAACTCTCTTTCTCCCTTTGCTTAACTTAGAAGAGATTTGATGATTTCTTGGGTATAACTCTCAAGGACATGAATCTTGTCTGGGATAGTTCTGCCAACTGGTTGAATGAAGTTATTAACTTGGCAGGAAGCCTAAGGTACCATTCCTCGGCTGGACTTGCCAAATTAGTAGGGAATAGTCTAAACAATATGTGGTATGTTTGGCAGTGGATCTTAATTCTGAATTTATTTACATGTGCTTCGGGGAACATGTTCCTATAGTAATTATCCAACCTTTGAGATTTCTAGAACCTTAGATGGTATTCTTTCATTAATATGGCATCTACCAATAAGGATTCTCCTGGAAGTTCCACGTCTAATGCCTGGCTCTTTATTCCATGGTTCTCTAGAGCCTTCCTCACTTCCCTAGCCACCTTTTTTTCCAGCTATGGTCCTTCTGCAAAGTTTGAATTGATAACCTCCTGCTCTCCTCGAACTTGTGATACCAACCATGCACCACTGCGCTCAAGAGGCCATGGGTTTCTTTGTTCTTCTTCTAGAGGGGGATCTGTATGCATGACACTCTTTGATTATGCCTATGACAAATGGTGGACTTGACCCCTCAGATTAGCTACCTACCTCTGGAGGTCCATATACTGGTTATACATCCTTCACATCACCACTGGATTATTGAAATTGGGGTCTTCGATGTACGCCTCCAACTGTTGTCCCTGGTTCCCCACCTTAACTCCTTGAGCATTCATACCTCCAACTTGATTCTAGTAGGGATATGGGGGCACATTCTGGGAAAGGATTGCCACCATTGGGTTCTATGGGGGGCCCATGACCAATGGATTGGGTGGGAGGCCATAGCTAGTGGATTTTGTCCTGGTGTCGTCGGCCCTATTCCTAGGGATGCATCATTGCCCATCCCTTGAAGCTCATAAAACAAATCAAATGCCCGATTCAAATCAATCCCGCTCTTGATTTCCAGTTGATCCAGCCATTATTTAACATAAAGACTAATTCTGAAATCGTTTCCACACTCACCGCACCAAATGTTGTCTCCATGCTAGATACGACCCGTGGATCACATTTCCGGCTCTAAGCAAGATCCTGTCAATACAAAAGAAAGAAACATGGTGACTCTTAAAAGCAGCCACTATGATGCCTAAGTCAGTAGGCTACTAAAGAATAAAAAATAAGGAGTAGAGAAAGAGTGATTAACCTTGCACCTAATGGAGGCTTTAGGTATTTATATCCATCAAACCGCCTATTTTCCCATGCGGATAAGCATTATCTCCTATTATCTCGAAATAAGACTTTGTGTAACACCAATGCCTTACCGTGTCATCCGGTATAAGGACTCTTTTAGACCCTATCCATTCAGGCCGACCCTTGTTCCTTTAGGACCACCTCTGCTCATAAGGGTCTATATCACTCCCAAGCTTCTATCAATAGTTATATCCTCATCGCTAGGCTTACTGATCGAGGCATATAGCTCGAATGCCCTATATGAATGTAGGCAACCCTAAGGGTCACTTGGGGTGGACCATGAGTAGGGGTGAGTCATCACATATCCCCCCATAAGTCCTAAGTCAAAGACATGGGCCAACTCTTCCTTATATCTAACCTTCTGCTAGACTTCTCAAATGTTCCCTTTTAATATAGTCAAGGGGTCAAAATGGAAGGGAAGCAAGAATTTTCCTACCCCATCATATTCTCACAATACATGGCTTCCATCATGCTTCCCTAAAAGGTCGGTTCAACTTCCCCCTAACTTCCTTATAAAAAGGGAGTGCTTTTCTTTATTTATCTCATTTGTGCAAATTTTCTCTGCTATCTTACTTTTCGACCCCAGTGTTTCACTGGGTTCATCATATCAACTCCTAAATAGGTGAGACCCTTGGTATTTCATCAAAATTTTTACTTTCCCTTTTCACACCACTCACCTTTCCAAAATGAGCTCTACCTCAGATAGTCAAAATCCACAGCCTTCTTCTGACCCGTAATTTTCTGACCTAGAGCTTTCCTCCAATAACACTCCTCAAGCCTCACCCCAGTTCATCTAGAGACCTGGGAAAGGTCCCATGCCTTTGCCATATGTACCCTAAGAGCCCACACCTTACCAATTAGTAGATGAGAGCTTGAGCAAGGGTCGCCCTCCTAAAGGTGGGAGGTACAGTGATTCCTCTCGTGCCCTAGATATTGCTCCCTTACTTAGGCCATCGAACATGGAAGAGTTAGTTGATTCCTCATTAAGGACCCCAGATGGTGCTCCCATCACTCAACCCCCTACCAAGGCTTTTAAACCAAAACCTTCTAACAAAGGTTCTAACATCTTGACCCCCTTAGGGAAAATCTATAGCTCGATCATAGAAAGTGACTTAGATTAATTTAAGGAAACCAATCAAATCCTTAAAGATTTAGTTCGTTCACTACCCGACCCCAAACAAGGGGAAAATCAACTACCCCCTGGAGATGGTCATATCATCTATTAGAAAGACCTTATAGCTAGGCTTAAGTTCCCTCTCTCCCAACTAGAGGTTTATTTCCTTAGGGTTTATTGGGTGAATATTGCCCAAGTACACCCCAATTCATGGAGAGTTCTTAGAGGACCCCAAATGCTGGCCACCTTCAAAATTTTCTCTCCCACTGCTCGAGAGGTCCTAGGGATCTATCCACTGATCCCTAATAAGAAAGGAGAGCATAGTCACCTATAAGCAGAGAATAATTATCAGTATTTCTCCTTACCCTCTTCCCTTAAGTCATCCTGGAAGAGCCATTTCTTTATTATCTCTCACCCTAGCCTTCATGAGGTGCCCCAAGCATGGAACCTAGAAGTTCCTCTCATTAAGACTAAGGATCTCCCTCCTTTAATCCCTTAAGGCACCAAATATCTTATAAATATCGCCCACTTAGTAGAGAAATATGGGATATTCGAGGCTAGGGTGTTAATAGACAACAGGTATGACAGAGAGGTCACTACCATAGATGGGCAACTAATGAACGACCCATGCGGTACTAGTTTCCCCCTTCACTGCCATTTATTTGAACCCTCTATCCCTTCTAACCTTTTACTTTTATGTTTCAGGTATGGCAGCTATATTAGAGAAGATGAAGGCATTAAAGGATAAAGCTACCTCTAAGAGACAATGTAAGGGGTCATCGGGGACCTCTAAGGGGTCATCTAACGTTGCCAGGTGACCATTCAAAGTGAAAAGTAACACTCCCACTTCAAAGGGGAGATCCATGCCTAGCTTTTCGCTACCTCTTACTGGCCCTTCTAATTCCAGCCAAGAGCCTCATCCTGGTGAGAAGTGACCTAAGGTTGATCCTGAAGTACCTATCATCTAGGAGTGTCATATTATTGGGGAGTTCAACAGTATAGCTGACGTCATCCGTAGAAAGTACGGGGAAGAGGTGTCAATGAACGATATGCTATAGTATGAAGGGATGACTCCCACAATAGGCTTAGGATATTACTCAGCCACTGCTTTGGGGTAAGACAGCATTGCTTCTTAACTCCTTAATCTTTTATTATAATTAGCTAACCCATACATCTTTTTCAAGCTGCCAACCTTACCTACTATGAGGCTCTTAAGATATGAAGGGAGATTTGAGCCATCGAGGAGGAGAGGGAAGTTTAGGCCAAAGAGAAGGAAGCCTTAGTTAAAGAGAATGAGGATAAGGGTGAGAAGGTAGCCTCTCTTGAGGGCATGCTCAAAGACCTTAGTCGAAAATGGGATGACGCCCTACTGTCTAAGACTCGGGTGTTAGAAGAGCTTTGCAAATTCTACTAAGAGGGGGTGGCTAAGGACCAATAGGTCGAGACAACTAAGGCAGAGGTGGAGAACATGTCCACCAAATGTGCCTTTTGGATGATGGCATTCCGACGCTGAATTATAGATGAAGTTGTCTCCAAGTTAGGAGATGATCCTGAGGACTTGTCCAGCATCCACCTTGACTCCTACATCTTCAAGATTGAGGTCCTACTGGTGAAGAGGGGGAGGTCAGTGATGATGAGCTCTCCATGTCTGAGTAGCCTACCCCCTTCCTACCTCTGTGGCAACTCTTGACCAAACTCTAGCTACTTCTGGAGTACCAAACATGAGCAGCTCTCTCCCTAGAGTTACGATGAACCTTCTTAAATGTGTTTTATTATTTTTCTAATGACCCTTTGGGGGTCTTGTCCTAGGGTTGTCTTTATTATTGCTTAAGGAGCATGTTCCTTAGGTTTTATATTGAAGACTACTGAGGGGTTTTATCCCTGAGGCTTTTTTGGATTTATAAATATAACTTAGATTATTTTATGTTCAATGTCTGGGAGGTCCCACTGTAAGGGGTTCCCTTTAATATTGTTAATACTTTTGAATTTAATGTTTTCATTTTATTTTCATCCTTAGTTTTTAACCTCTGTTTAGATTAAGGGTCGTACTACCCCTAGCTCTATCGAGGCTGAGATTGGGGGTACTCACCTTTTAAAACTTTGTATTTATTAAGGGCCTAAAATGACTTATGGGTTCTCTGCCTTTGTATTTCTAATAGCAACCCTAAGGGTCGTCTATTACATATTATTAACATCTTGACAATCTTAAAATCGATAATATGTTAATTGTTCTTTCCCATTTATACTGTGTGTGACAATCTTTGGATCATTATAGTATACATGGGGTCTTTGGACCAAGCTCATGGCACTTGAGACAATCTTTGGATCATTAATATATACATAAGGTGGTCTTTAGACCAAGTTTTTTATGCTTGAGATGATCTTTGGATTGTTAATATATACATAAGGTGATCCTTGAACCAAGCTTATAGTGCTTGAGATGATCTTTGCACCGTTAAAATAACAACTGGCCATTCAAGAAAAACTTTGTTTTATTTATGATGCCAGGCTGAGTAGGCACACCCAGACATCCCAACTAGGTTGGCACCCCCTTATCCCTCTCATCATTTACCTGGACTTATTATTGAAAAGCAAATACATCAACTCTTAAAGAAATAAATAACTAACATGAAAAAATAAATTAGGGATAGAATAGCTTCAAATTTTCTACATTCCACGAATGTGGGAGAGCTTTTCCATTAGCATCCTCTAAGTGGTATGATCCGAGCCCTAGAACCTTGGTGACCTTGAAGGGGCCTTCCCAATTGGGTTGCAGCTTCCCGACCCCAGTATTTCCTTTACTCAGCTTTTCCTTCTTTAGAATAAGATTGCCCTCTTTAAATGCTTTGAATTTTACTTTCTTGTCATAATACCTGGCTACTTTCTGCCTATAGGCTGCAGCTCTAGCATAAGCCAGGTCTTTTAACTCCTTGACTAAATCTAGATCTATTCTTCTTTATATATCCTTATCCACATCCTCAATAAACTTAACCTTAAATAATGGTTTTCTTATCTTAATAAAGATTAATGCCTCTATCCCAAAGGTTAAAGAAAATGGGGTTTCGCCTGTAGGGGTTTTGGGGGTCATCTGGAAGCTCTACAAAACACTCTACAGCTCGTCCACCCAATTCCCCTTTTTTTCATCCAGCCTTTTCTTAAGGCCCTGTTGAATAGTTTGGTTGGTGACCTCTATTTTCCCATTGGTCTGAGGGTGTTCCATTGATGAAAATCAAAGGTCTATGCCCAACCCCTTGTAAAATGACTTGAAATGTTTTGAGTCAAATTACTTTCCGTTATCAGTGATTATAACCCTTGGAATCCCACATCTTGTTACTATGTTATTCTAAACAAAATGAGTGACCCTATGCTGGGTAATGGTAGATAGTGGTTCAGTTTTTGGCCTCTTGGAAAAATGTTCAATTGCTATAATGAGGAATTTGTTCTATCTCACACATTGGGGGAATGGTCCCAAGATGTCTATGCCCCATTGATAGAAGGGCTAGGTCACTCCAATAGGGCATAGAGTCATTGTTGGGGTTATCTAAACATTTTAATGCCCTTGGCATCTCTTATAACTCTGAACTTGGCACTCAGCATCCACCTTGACAGCAAATCAATAGTACTCGTGGAGGAGGACCCTTTTTACGAATGTGGCACTTGCCTCGTGTGCTCCGCATATTCCTTCATGTAGCTTTTGTAGTACATATTCACCCTCTTTCTTACCTATACGATAGGTCCATGGGTGAGTTCTCAACCTCCTATATAGGTCTCTTGATTTCCAACTATATTCTTTATATCACAGTACAACCCTATGTGTTTCCTTCCTATCATCTGGTAGATGCCCTTGTGGTAGATATTTTACTATTAGCTCCATCTAACTCCCTTGCCATTGCATGTGGCACACTAGTTCTTCCACTTTTGAGAGGGCCTTTAGTATGGCTAAGGGTATGTTTCTTAGGTCTTCCATTTTCCCCTGTGCCACTACCTTGGCTATGCCATCAGCTTCTTTAGTCTAGTCTCTAGGGACTTGGACTATTTTCCATCCCTCCTTCTACATTTGTTTGACCATCTCCATATATGGGGCCAAGTCTTCCGTTCTTATCTTGAAAATCCCCTGAACCAACTTCACTGCCAGCTGTGAATCACTGTATATGGTCAAGTGTTCTACCCCCATTTCATTGGTGAGCTTCATGTCATTAATCAAGGCCTCGTACTTTTCCTTGTTATTTGAATTGGCAAATTCAAGTCTCACTGCATACTTAATGACTACCTTTGTTGGCCCTTAATGACTATGTTAACCCCTGAACCTTCATCACATTCAGCACCATCGACTCATATCTCCCACTGTTCGGGTGGGGCAACCCCTTCTTCCTCTCAGGGCATGAGTTTAGCTACAAAATCTGCTAGCACATGGGCCTTCATAGCCTTTATGGGTTCATAAGTCACTCCTAAGGATATTGTCTTCAATGCCCACTCGGCTATTCTACCTGATGTTTCTAGTTTCTATAGGATCTTCATGAGGGGAAGGTCAGTCCTTACCACCACTGTTTGTGCCTCAAAATTGTACCTCAGCTTTTATGTGGCCATAAATATTGACAAGTCGTGCTTCTCCAATCTAGGGTACCTCAACTCAGCATTATGGAGCACTTTGCTAACATAATATATAAGGAACAATTCTTCTACTTCTTCCTTTACCAATTCTTGCTAACAAAATGCCATTACGTCCTCTATTCTAGAGAAGTATAGGTAGAGGTCCTTCCCTAGGGGTGGGTCGGCTCAGCAATAGTGGGGAGCTTAAAAATAGCTTCAAACTCTCAAATGACTGTTGGCATTCCTCCATCCACTGAAAGTAGTTCAGGCTCTTCAGGGCCTTAAAAAAGGGCAGGCACTACCTGGCTGAACAAGAAATGAATCTTCCTAAGGCTATAATTCTTCCATTTAATCTTTGAACTTCCTTCACATTCTAGGGTGGCTTCATCTCGAAGATTGCTTTTATCTGCTCTGAATTTACCAGCAGGTACCCTGAATACACACTTTTCTGGGTTAATCTTCTATTATACTTCTATAATGTCTTCAATATAGCTCTTAGGTGATCAGAATGGCCTTCTGCTTTCTTACTTTTGATGATCATGTCGTTCATATATACTTCCACTATATTTTTAATCTTACCTTAAATATTCCATTCACCATCCTTTGGTAAGTTTCCCTTACATTTTTCAAACTAAAGGGAATCATCTTATAACAATAGGTTTCTTGATCCCTCATAAACGAAGTCTTCTCCTCATCCCTTACATACATGTGAATATGATGATATCTTGACCTAGCATCCAGGAAAGTGTATAGCTCATGCCCTGCTGTTGAATCCACCAGTTGGTCGATACTTGGGAGCGGGTAAGGGTCCTTGGGGTAGTCTTTATTGTGGTCCACAAAGTCAACACACATACGGTAGGACCTATTTGGCTTTTTCACCATGACTACATTCGTGAGCCATTTAGGATAATGCATCTCCCTAATCACTTTTGCTATTAGGAGCATTTGCACCTCTTCAGCTATATTTGTTTGCATTTCTAGTGAGTGTTTTCTGTTCCTCTGGGCTAAAGGCTTGATTGAGTTGTCAATGTTTAGTCTGTGTACTATGACGCTGGGATCGACCACGGCTAGGTCGTCTGCGGACCATGTAAAGGCCTTGTGATTTTCCTCCAGTGTTTTCACAACATTTTGTCATACTAATGGGTCTAACTATCCTCCTACTTTTACTTCTCCTTTCCCCATCATGATCTTTACCACTTCCCCTTTGGGCTCCATGTACCTCTTCCTTGTGGGTATCTCTTCCATATCCAACTATGTTGCTTGATAAACACTCTTTAATGCATTGAAGTAGGTCTTCCTAGCTGTCTCCTAGTTGCCCATACACACCACCTGACCTATCATACTTGGAATCTTTAGCGTGAGGTGATAGGTATTAGCTATTCCCCCTGTAACATACATATACATATGACCTAGAAAGATATTATAGGGGAAGGTTATGCTAGCCACCATGAACTCTATTGTTATCATCTTGGTCAATTCTTCATCTCCTAGATTGACCTCAAGATGTATCTACCCTTCGAGACAGACTTGATCTTTACCCATCCCTAACAAAGGTGTCACTATAGGTCCCATGTCTTTCAGGTTGAGCTTCATTTTCTAGAAGTAGTCCATAGTTTTTATGTTAACAGAACTCCCATCATCCACTATAATCCTCTTGACCCTATAATTGTTGACTCTTAAATAGCTATAGCATCGGTGTGTGGGTGGGTGCGCGCATGTGGGGGGGTGGGGGGGGGATTACATGATTTTCATCTTCTTGAGAGAATGTGATAGTACATAAGCTAGATGGATGAGTCGAGGGTTAAGCAAGAGATTCACTTTTTTGGGCAATGGAGCAAACTTCTCTGAGAGCCTGTTTTCTTTGTGTCAAACTGAGGGGATTACATGCTTTTCATCTTCTTAAGAGAATGTGATAGAACAATAGCTAGATGGATAAGTTGAGGGTTGAGCAAGAGATTCACTTGTTTGGGTAATGGAGCAAACTTCTCTGAGAGCCCATTTTCTTTGTTTCGAGCTGTTACCTCCTTAGCTCACCACCCCCCCCCACCCACATTATAACATAAAAATATCTCCTGCCACCTATCTCTCCTTCTGTTTAGGGGGGTCTCCTTTCTCTATTGTTCTGTCTTTCCCCCCTAACTGGCTTTCTTCTGTGTTATTCATGACCCCGCTTCACATGCCTCATAATTCTTGGGATTCCTTTCTAAATTAACTTCTCTATCTCCTCCTTGAGGTGTATGTAATCCTCAGTATTGTTCCCTTTGTCCTGATGGAACTCACAATATTTATTAGGATCCCTCCTAGAGTGAGAGGAATCACTCATTCTGGGAAGCCATTTCACATCTTCTCCACTCTTCTTGATCCACATCAAGAACTCTCTCCTAGTGGAGGATAGTGGGGTATAACTACTTCTGTCAAAGCTTCTTTCAAATCATCTCCCCGCTCTATCCCTATTTCTTCTCGAGCTTCCATTACCGATATCTTCTCTCTTTTTATCCCTCCTACCTGACCCAGAGGAAGCAAGCTGTGGGATTTCCGTTCTCAAATGTGCCAACCCATCCTTAAGGTAAATTTTCCCTTCTGTGATGACCATGACGTGATTCCATGTGGTGGGATACTTATCCAAGAGCTTATTCTGCAGGCTTTAGTTTGTAGTGCCTCTAATGAGGGCTTATAGAGTTGTGTTGAACTATAGCTCCCATATTTCTCCGACTGCCTGATTGAACCTCCCTATATAATACCTCAAACTCTCTTTCTCCCTTTGCTTGACTTAGAAGAGATATGATGATTTCTTGGGTTTAACACTGAGGGAAATGAACCTTGTTTGGAATTGTTCTACCAACTGTTTGAATTAAGTTATCGACTTGGCGGGAATCCTATGGTACCATTCCTTGGCTAGACCTGCCAAAGTAGTAGGGAAGAGTCTTGACAGCACATGATCTTGGCATGTCTGGGAGTGGATCTCTTTTTTGAATTTATTCACATGTGCTCTAGGGCACGCCTTCCCATAGTAATTATCTAACTTTTGAGGTTTCTCGAGCCTTATAGGGTATTCTTTCACCAATATGGTGTCTGCTAATGGGGATTTTCCCAGAAGTTCCACATTTGATGCCTGGCTCTTTATTCCATATTTCTTTAGAGCCTTCCTCACTTCCCTGGCCACCTCTATTCCCAGCTGTGGTCCTTCCGCAAAAATCTGACCGTCAACATCCTATTCGCCCCGAACATGTGATATCGACCCTGCAACTCTACACTCAAGGGGTCGTGGGTTTCTTTGTTCCTTTTCTGGAGGGGAATCTGCATGCACGGCACTATTTGACTATGCCTGTGACAAATGGTGGACTTGACCCCTCAGATCAGGTACCTACCTCTGGAGGTCCATACACCGGTCATACATCCTTCGTATCACCAATGGATTATTGAAATCGGGGTCTTCGATGTACACCACCGCCTGCTGTCCCTGGTTCCCCACATTAACTCCTTGAGCATTCATACCTCCAACTTGATTCTTGTAGTGATTGGGGGGCACATTCTTGGGAGGGACTGTTGCTATTAGGTTCAGTGGAGGGCCTATGACTAATGGGTTAGGCGAGATGGCCCATAGCTGTTGAATTCTATCCTAGTATCGTTGGACCCGTTCCTGAGGGTGCATCATTGCCCATCCCTAGAAGCTTAAGAAATAAATCAAATGCCTGATTTAAATCAATCTACTCCTGATTCCTATCGATCAAGCCATTGTTTAGTGTAACAACTAACTCTGAAACTATTTCCACGTTCACCACACCCAATGTTGTCTCCAGGCTAGAGACTGAAGGATGAGAATTGAGTAGTGCAGCGGAAGCTAAAAAGATTTTTGAAAATTCGATAAGACTCGATTTTTTATTTTTAAAAATTTTTACAAAATCATTTACCATGCCAAAACTCTTTTAGCATGGTTGGTTTAGTTATTCATTAAACTCTTTAATAAATAGTTAAACCTAAGTTTGGACCCATATTCAATATTAAGGATACTTTACCAATTATTGTGCAAAACACAATAGCAATAAAGAAGGGATAGAATGTATCCAATACCTCAACTTCCTATTTCGTTTAGCTATTCAAGTGTGAAGCCTCTAGCTTGACTCACACTCAAGCTTTCCTAGTGGGTTTTGTCTCCTTTTCTTCTTAAAGAAGCTTAAACCCTCTCTTGATTACCCAAATGTTTGGTTCTTGCTT
>CAOJBK013575343.1:0-10580 GCA_948294925.1 Codiaeum variegatum
ACTATGAACTAAGATGAAATACATGAAGAAATTGAGTCTAACCCTAAAAACTCAGAAACGCCCCCCGGGCCCGCCCCCCCCCCCCCCCCACCACAAAAGAAATAAAAAAAAACAAAAAATAGATTGAAAAAATAAAATCAAAAAAAAAAACCCCCCCCCCCCCCCCCCCCCCCAAAAAAGAAAAAAAAAAGGTAAAACTAAATTAATTTTTTACAAGAATTCTTATAAAAAATGGAAATAAATCACTTAAAACTTGTACTAAAAACTAGACTAGTAAAAATTTCTAGATTACAGACTAATTTTGGACTAGAAAATGTTAGATTTAGACTTTATGATCTTCATAAGAGTTGTATATATTTCACTTAGCTTTCCAACGCTATTCCATGCAACTTAATTGGACATCTGTAGCTCAAGTTATGTTCAAAATACTCCAAAAGTTCAAAGCTGTCAAATTTCTATCATGTCAGCACGACCCATACGGATGAAGAAAATATTCCAGAGAGTTACATAGCCTAAATATGTTTTGCACGGCCCATGTGAATTGCATTTACCCCATGTGAATTACTTTTTCAGCATTCTTCAATCTTGCTTGCTCCGGAACTCCGTCTTTCGATCCAATAACTTTGTTTTTATATAAATTCTTGATTTTTTTCTAAAAATAACTTAACAAACATATTAAATATAATTTTTGGATAAAAATAAACTAAAATGTTAGGAAAACATCTATAAAATTATGCATAAAATAGAACCATACATGCAATTGACCGCTAGGTGCACAATCCGCTCAAGGAGGTGGTTTTCTAGAGTGAGACATTCTTGAGGAACACATGAAGGTGCTGGGGTTAGGCCTAATAGCTAGCAACTCCACTGGGGAGATATCTAATTTTCTGAAAATTAAAATTAGGGGTGTTTTCAGTAAAATCTACTTTTGGCTAAAACTTTTCAGATAAAGGTTTTCATCCATCATTATTATCTATACCCTTATTTATAGGAAATCAAGGATAAAGAGTAGCATTGAGTGAGCTTCCTTCTTGAGGACTGCCTTACTGATAGTAAATCATCCAATCTAAGGAATACTCTTTAGTCCTACTAATAGAGCTAATAAGTGTTGCATGTACCATTGAATCCACGCGAATATCATTGATTCACCTATGGTTAGGTATATCATACATGCAGTCGCTAGATAACCTCAAAAACTTCTGAGCTTCATATAATGATTAGGGTTGACCCTAGGTCCCATGTACTGTAATACAAATATTATCTTGTCATCATGAAACCTTTTTATTCATGCATACATATATGTATGTATCATACCATCATGAACATGAACAAGGTTAAAACCTTCTAACAAACAAAACACTACCCCAAAGTCTTGTCATTGAACCAAGTCTTTCATGGTTATTTCACTAAGTTGTTGATACCCCATTTTCTTTATCTACTTAAAGGTTACTATGTCTAACAATGAGAAAGCCACCAACCCCACTGTCATCAATATTACTGCTTCATCTGTCGTTCTTGCTACCATATTAGCTGACTTAATAAGAAAGGAAGACTAGAAGTTAGACTCACTTAAGGGTAAAGTTAAGAGCGTGATGGGCTCTGACACTATTCAGTCTCCTACTCCTACTAATAAGGCATCCACTTCTGGGGATAAGAAAAAAGAGCTTAATGTCTAGATTATTCTACCACTTGTGATTGCACAAGCTAACCCTGTCTTCACTGTCTCTCTAAAGGATCATGTCCCAAAAGAGACCTATGAACATCCATTTCTCAAAACCATGATGGAGAAGTATGAGAAAATGGAGAAAATGCTAAAATCCATCAAGAAGAGGGATTATGTTATTAATGTGTCTTCTCTTAACCTATTCATGTTAGTAGTGTATGCCCTAGGGCTAATACGCATCATGTGAATGTAAATAAAAACCCAACTGGCTTTTGTAATTATGTTCTTTAAATGAAATGTTCCTTTTATCGAACATATATATGTCTCTTAAGTATTTTATAATGGAATCTAATCTTAAAATGTTTGAGAATATGAGAGACAGATTTCCCTTTGTCAAATACTTTAAAGTTTGTTCATGGTCAGAGGATTATTGATAGTGATGTCATTAATCTGGAAGACCATCACCACTATTATCATCCATGATAAGTATGAGGTGCTTATCAGTATGGAGGTAGTGAGTCTCATGCTATAAACATGTGATGTCATGACAACATGTGAGCATACTCATTGGATGAGTAAGTTGAACAGTGACGTTAGATTATGGATACATGGGTATTTACCAATTGTCAATATCACATCATCTAGATCATGATTATACATATAATCCTTGGACTTAAGGTGACATGTTGTCTGGCATATTGGTGGCTATGGTATATTACTACTTACATATCGATGCTAGTCAAGTATTGGTATATGGCATGTGGTCACCATAATCAGTGATATATTGGGATAAGTGATCTTCAAGAAAGAATTCATTAACTTGGGTAAAACAAGGAAAGCAAACTATGACTTCTGATTGTTCTTGATATGCAAATCTCTAGCTAGAGTGGATAAGGTTCACTAGAAAGAGTTTCTAGTAGGAATCTAGTTTATCGAGAACTCAAACCGGTTAGAAGTCATAAGATCGAGCATATAGAGTTTGACTATTCCATGACCCTTGCTAAGATTGGGAATCCATAATGAAGGGATTCCAATGCATGGTAATTTTAATCGATATGTTCAAGTAATGTCAAGGATATGATCACTAACATTCATTTCTAATTAGGTGTTAATGTTATGCAATGTTAGGCGTCACTCACGACTTATAGGGCTAAGTGTGATAAAGGGTTTATACACTTAGAGAAAGAAAAGAGTTTTTTTATCCCATTGCTAATTAGAACATGAACCTAGTAAGTCATACACCATATATCGATTCCCATAGCTTTAATTACACCAATGATTAATTAAAAAGTTTATTTAATTGTTAATGATAATTAAATTAAGCATGTAATTAAATTTACAAAGATCCTAGCATGTCTTTATGTTTAACTCACAACGGGATAATTTCAATTAAGTCATAATTTGTATGAGATACAAATTAACATGATTAATTGAAAATGTTCTAGATAAGAAAATAAAATATTTAAGCTTGACATGAGATGTTACCTTAATACACATTATATGTGGTTAATCAAAGGTTAAAGTGGTTCCTATTAATTATATGTTTAATCTAATAGACTAATTGACTAGTCAAAGAGTCAATTATCAACTATAACAAGCAACCTATCTTTCTCCCATTCTTTTCCTTAATTTAAGGAAGAGGTAATTAGAGAAGTATGGGTATAAATAGTATAGGTTATCATCTTTTTTCCTAAGACAAGAATGAGTTGGAACTATTTATAATCTTTTACCTTTGGTTTTCTCTTAAGATTTAGAGAGAGAAACTAAAAGGTTAGAAAGAGAAAGTTCCTAAACACCACACTCAATAGAGAGAAGGAGTTTGTTTTAAAGAAGAGTTCTTAAAGCATAAACTCTTCTTCTAATTCCCTTTAAGAAAGGAGTGTAGAGAGGCTTGTAAGTTCAAAACTAATCCATTAGTCTTAAGATCTCAATTAGAGAAGCAAGAACCAAATTTTAGGCAACCAAATGAGAGAAGGCTCAAACTTCTTGAAGAGAAAAGGAGATCAAGCTTTTGGGAAAATCTAGCTATGTCTCAAGCTAGAGGCTTCACATTTTGTGAGCTTAATAAAGGAGGGCGATAGGTATTTGATGCTTCTAACCTTTCTTTATTGTAATTTATCTTTTGCACATAAATTGGTTATTATATCCTTGGTTGAAGTTATGGGTCCAAGCATAGGTTTAGACATTTATCAAAGAGTTTGATAAATGACTAAACCCTCTATGTTAAAAGAGTTTTAACATGGAACTACTTTCAAACAGTTTGGAAATTTCTAAATATTTTGTTAAAAGAGTGTTGACAAAAAATTTAAGTACTCAAATCCTAGGTTAGGGAAATATTTTAAATAGTTTGAAAATTACCTAACCCACTTTTATTAAAAGAGTTTTAACAAAGACATAATTTTTAAAAACTGAATCTTTTCAATTTTTTGGTTTTCTACTTCCACTACCTGACTCTGTAATTTTCCTTCAATTCCCAAATGTAAAGCTTCCCTCCAACTTTCAGATGCTAAGTATTGAGAAGCTTAATGGAACTACTTTCCCCATAACACATTTCAAGGTTTATGATGGTACCTTTCAACCTTTGGGATTGAAATGCGAGCTCCTGGCATAAATGTTCCAACAAGCACTCACTAATGTTGCCCTTCATTGGTTCGTTCAATTCGATGATTCCCAAAAATAGACATGGAGTCAATTTTCTAGGTATTTGTTAAACAATATCAATACAAAGATGGGACCTCCAAACCATAAAGCAAGGTCAAAAGGAAACTTTCTCCTCATTAATCCCTAGGTGGAGAAAGAAGGCCTCTTAAATGGCAAATAGACCAACTAAGATAGAATAAGTGGATATGATTGTAAATAACTTACTATTGGTGTATTGAGACATACTGATCACCCAATATTTACTTGAGTTCAAAGCATTTATTGCCACTGTCTCCCACATCAAGGATAGAATAGATGTTGGCTGCATTAAAGATGATTCTAACATACCCTCCTTGAGGTATAGAAAAACTTCCCATCAAAGAAATGCCACTCACAAGGATGGTGAAGTTAATGCTATTTCTTCTCGAAAATCCAAAAAAATTAAGAGGTGGAAGTTCTCTGATTTTGGTGGTGTATCGCTCAGTCGTATTTTTAAAAGGTGTTTAGATGGGGATGAAATCAAGCCTCTCGAGCCTAAACCAATCCAAATCCGAGACGGATCGATTTTTATTTTCAAAACTTTTCTAAAAGCAGTTTCCATGCTAAAGCTCCTTCGGCATGGATGATTTAGTTGTTCATTAAACTCTTTAATGAACATCTAAACGTAGATTAGGACCCATAATCCCATTCAAAGGATTCTTTGCCAATTTGTTATGCAAAATACAATAAAACTTTGGAGAGCATTTATAGTATCAAATACCTTAACTCCCTCCTTCATTTAGCACCTCAAGTATGAAGCCTCTAACTTAATACACACCAAAGCTTTGCCAAAGGCTTGTGTCCCCTTTTCCTCGTCTAAGAAGCTCAAACCCTCTCTTTGTTGCTCTAAAAACTTTGGTTCTTGCTCCTTTGTTAAGAACTTGAGACTTGTAAGGATTGGGTTTTGACTTGATGCTCTCCACATACTCCTTCTTGAGGATTTAGAAGAAGAGTTTATGATTGAAGAACTCTTCTTAAAGAATAAACTCTCTCTCTCTAAAATGGTATGTTGATTTAAACTTTCTCTCTCTAACTCTTTGAGAGTTTTTCACTATAACTCTTTGGAGAAGATGATGAATAGTAGTAAGCTTAAATCTCTTAGGGAAAAATGATGATATGTTATTTCTCTTATAGCAATGACCTAGTTTACCCTTTCCTTAATTTAGGGAGGAAACTAGGAAATATGTTTCTTTGACTATTTGACTAAGTGATTAGTCAATAAGTCAAACTGCATTTAGGCATAATTAGTAGGAATCATATTTAATCCCTTATTAACCACATATAATGTAGACTAGGTTAATCATCTCATGATTAAGCCTAATTATTTTAAGCACTCTATAACCATTCAATTAGTCATACCCATTTGTATCTCAAATAAACTAAGACTTAATTGAATTGATCCCTTTTACGAATTAAACTTCAAGACATGCTAGGGACTCTATAAATTTAATTAAAAGTTTAATTTAATCATTACCAATAATTAATTAAACACTTTAATCAAATATTAATATGATAAATTTCCAAGCCATGGGAAATGCTTTATGGTGTGTGACTTACTAAGTTTAATTTCTAATTAGCAATGGGATAAAGAAGACTCTTTCCTTCCCACCAAGTCTGTAATTCATAAAACACACTCAGTTTCATAAGTCATGAGTGACGTCTAGCATAACATGTCACGATTAACTAATTAAAAATGAATGTCAGTGATTGAATCCTTGACATTGTATGGACCTTTTGATCATAACTACCGTGCACTCGAATCCCTTAATTATGGATTCCCAATCTTAGCTAGGGTCATGGATTAGTCAAACCCTATTTGCTAGATCATATGACTTCTATCCAGTATTAGTTCTCAATAAACTGATTTCTACTAAAAACTCTTTCTAGTGAATCTTTACTACTTTGGCCAAGGATTTGAGTATCAAGAATAACTAGAAGTCATAGAAACCTTCCTTATTTACCCAAGTTAATGAATTCTTTCTTGGAGATCACTCATATCAACACATCACTAATTATGGCCACCATATGCCATATACCAATACTCGGATAGCTTCGATATGTAAGTAGTAACAAACCATAGCCACTAATATTTTAGATAACATGGCACCTCAAGTATAAGGATTATATGCATAATTATGATCTAGATAATTAGATATTGACTAGTGGATAAAACCCATGTATACTGTTTAACTAACTCATCGTATGAGCATGTCCATGCATTGTCACGACATCACATATCTATAGCATGAGACTTGCTACCTCCATACCAACAGGTATCTCATAGTTGTCCTGGATGATAATAGAGGTGACGGTCTTTTTGGTTTTATGAAGTTCCTACCAATAATCCTCCAATCGTGAACTTAATTTAAAGTCTATTGTAGAGAGAACCTATATCCATATTCCCAAACTCTTTGAGAATAGATTCTCTCACATGAGACTCAAGGAACATATATACATTATACAATAAAATGAAGCCATTCATTAAATGAAACATATATAATAAAAGCCATTATTGGATTAAGATTACAAATATATATATACAATGTACATGCTCTAGGGCATATAACCTTAGCAATCTCCCACTAACACTAAAACCAATCTAGAGCCAATCTATACAGTATTTAAGAACCCAACATTTCAAGATGATAATCTAATTATTGTTGACTCATAGCTTTAGTCAAAGGGTTTGCTTTGTTCTTAGTGGATGCTATTTTCTGCTTGGTGACTTTACCTCTCTCAATGATCTCTCTGATAATATGACAGTGCTTTTCTATGTGTTTGGATTTCTGTTGAGACCTGGTTTCCTTTGTCTAATCAATGTCTCCATTATTAATGTAGTAAAATGGAGCCGGCGACTGAATGTAAGGACCCAAACTTAGTTATGTTATGAACTTTTAAATCCAAATAGCTTCCTTTATAGCATCTGATGCAGTAATGTACTCAGCCTCTATAGTGGAGTCTACAATGGTTTATTGCTTGGAACTCTTCTAACAAACTGTTCCTCCATTATAGGTAAAGATGAAGCCCGAGATATATTTTCTATCATCGACATATGAAGAGTTTATAAAACCATTTATCCTCAAGTCACCTTCTCTATAAGTCAAAACTAAATTGTTTATCCTCCTCAAGTACTTTAGGTTAGCTTTGACCGCAGTCTAGTGATCCAATTCTGGGTTAGATTGAAACCTGCTAGTCATACTAACAGCGTACGCGATATCTCACCTAGTACATAACATAGCATACATTAAGCTTTAAATTGTCAAAGCATATATAAATTTGCACATATTTTCCCTTTCTTCAGGTGTTTGTGGAGACATATTCTTAGAAAGGTGGATACCCAACATGTTGAATCTCTTCAACACCATTTCCAAGTACTGACTATGGGAAAGCTCTAATGCTCTCTTCAGTCTATCTCTATAAATGCAAATGTTGAGAACATAAGTGGCTTCTCCTAAGTTCTTCATGGAGAAGTTAACGGATAACCATAGTTTTACATCTGTGAGCATTCCTACATCGTTTCCAATTAATAAAATGTCATCCACATAAACTTAGTGTGCTCCTACTAACCTTCTTATACACACAAGGTTCATCTTCATTTTTTATGAAATGAAATGATTTAATTGCCTCATCAAAATGAAGATTCCAACTCATCAAAGCTTGCTTAAGACCATGAATGGATCTCTTAAGCTTGCACACTTTGGAATGATCCTTAAATTCGAAACCATAAGGTTGTTCCATGAAAATGTTTTCCTCAATGTTTCCATTAAGGAAAGCAGTCTTGACATCCATTTGTTAAACCTCATTATAATAGTGCACTGCTATCATAAATGAAATCTGAATGGATTTAAGCATGGATACTGAAGAAAAGGTTTCTTCATAGTCAACACCTTCTCGCTGGAAAAACTTTTCTTTGCAAGACTTGCCTTAAATGTTTTCACGCTTCCATCTGTGCCAATATTTTTCTTAAAGAGCCATTAGTTCCCTATGGGTATTACACCCTCAGGTGGATCAATAAGATCTCAGACTTGGTTAGCATACATAGAATCCATTTTGGCTTTCATAGCTTCTAGCCATTTAGAAGAATATATATCTGATATAGCTTCCATATAAGTAGCAGGATCAATAACTTGATCCACTTCCCCATTAATGCACAACTCTTGTACATTAGTATGGAGAAGTTCGTATCTCTCCAGAGGACGAGATACTTTACTAGATCTCTGAGTTGCTTGCGTGGATACACTATCAGTCGGATTAAGCTTATCAGGTTGGTAAATTTCCATTTGATCAGTTTGTTGGATTTCTTTAGATGAAACCTCATCAAATATAATCTCCCTTCCTTTGCCATCTTCTTGCAGAAACTGTTTCTTAAGAAATATGACATCTCGACTAACAACTATTGTTTGGTTGGTTGGGAGATAAAAACAATATCCTAAACCACCTTTAAGATATCCAACAAACCATCTTTTAATAGACCTCTCTTCCAATTTATCTATTATCAGGTTTTTAATGTATGCTATACACCCTTAAATCTTAATATTATTAAGACTTGGCTTTTTATCATACCATATCTCATATGGTGTGATCGGACTAGATTTGGAAGGGACTCTATTAAGGATATAAGAAGTTGTCTCAAGCATATATGCCCTTAAGGAGATAGGGAGATCAGTATAGCTCATCATATACTGCACCATATCTAATAGGGTACAATTTCTCCTTTTGGAAACACCGGTTACTAAGGTGGGGTACCAAGAGGAGTCAACTGTAATATTGTGCCATGTCCTTTTAAGAAGTCATTAAACTCCATACTCAAGTACTTGCCTCCTTGATCTAATCTAAGAGTCTTAATACTTTTTCTGATTTGTTTTTCAACCTCTTACATCAATTCTTTAAACTTTTTAAAAGATTCATGTTTTTGTTTCATCAAATACACATACCCCAACCTCAAAAGGTCATCTGTGAATGTGATGAAATATAAATATCCTCCTTTAGCCATTTAGAGATATGGTCAACATACATCATTATATATGATATCCAAAATTTTTTTGGCTCTCTCTTTGTCCCATAAAACTAGACCTAGTCATTTTTCCTTGGATACAAGACTCACAAGTTGGAGTAGGTTCACTTCCTATATGGTCTAGGATCCCCATTTTCTCCAACTTTAGAATCCTTTCCTCAAAAATGTGTCCAAGTCTAAGATGCCAAATTAATTTTGAATTAGAGTTGGATTCGATCATGGCATTAATATGCATTTTGCTTAGATAAATTTTGTCATTAGCATTATCAAGATAAAAAAAAGACCATTTAATATATAACCCATGCCAACAACTCTATTTTCAAAATAGATCTTACAAAAATATTTCTTAAATAAAATTTCATAACCATAGTTAGTTAAACTATTTATAGAAATTATGTTCATAAAAGCATTAGATATATATAAAATGTCTTTCAACAACAAAATATGATCTCTAAGATCAATAGAAGTAGTCCCAATGGCTTTGGCCGTAACACTTTCCCTATTTCCTATCTTTAAGACCACCTCATCTTTATCTAAGCTTCTCTTACTTGTCATGACCAGCATAGAAGAACAAATGTGAGAACTTGTACCACTATCAAGTATCTAAGCAAGTGATGAATAGCAAGGTACATTAAAACTAGAATTAGAATAATTAAAAGATGCTTTACAAGACCTATTCTTTTTCTTGTCTTCTTCTTCCTCTTGTCCTTTTTTATTTCCAAAAATCTAGGATAATTTCTCTTCCAATATCCCTCCTCATCACAAGCGAAGCACTTTCCCTTGCTTTCTGAAGCTTCCTCCATATGCTCATCCTTGGTTATGCCACTCGTGGGTTTAAGAGTAGCAGCTTTATTCTTATTCTTCTTATTCTTGGTTGAAGAAGAAGATTCCAAAAGAATAGCTCCTTTCCCCTTGGCCCCACCCATGTCCTTTTGGGCAGTAACCAAACTACTGCGTAGCTTAGCAAGTGTACATTCAATTTTATTCATATGAAAATTCATTATGAAATTATTGAATGATGGAGGAAGAGATTGAAGGATCAAGTCCATCTGAAGGTCAACATCTATGAAGAAATTGAGATTCTCTAGTGACTCAATGAACATAATCATTTTGTGCACATGTGGCCCAACCTCCTCTTCCTCTTGCATCTTAGCCTAGAAGAATTCCCTAGATATCTCATATCTTGCGAACCTACTCATCTCACTATAAAGTTCTTTAAGGTGA
>CAOJBK013577086.1:0-10121 GCA_948294925.1 Codiaeum variegatum
AGAGGTTGAGTGAGCAATCGGCGATTCAAATATGCATGAACGATTTATTACCTGAGATTGTCACTTATGTGAGAACAACTGAGCCACAGACTTTTAATGCCTTAGTTTCAAAGGCAAGTAATGTGGAAAAGCAAATTTTACACCAGAAGAGTACATTTCAAAGGCCTCGTGCAAATGAGAAAAAAAGGAAAAAAATAAAAATCTAACAACTAAGGGAGAAACAATGGTCACTTTTGTAAATGTGGATAAAAAGAATGGGAAGCCAAAATCAAAAGAAGTTCCTAAAAGGACCTCCCTTAAGGAAAGAAAAGAAAAGAAGTATTCCTTTGATGATGAAGATGTTGAAGGGATGTTTGATGAGCTCTTGAAAGCAAAGGCAATTGAATTGCCAAAACCTAAGAGGCTTAATGAAGTAGGAAAAACTAGAGATCTGAATTATTGCCCATTTCATTGAATTATAAATCATACTTTGAAAGACTATTTTGTCTTTAAAAATATTATCCAAAAGATGCGTGACAATAATGAGATTGAAATTGGCACTTCCTCATCCAATGCTCCTACTGCTTCATCTAATAGTGTCTCTGTTGAAGAAAGCTTATTTCATATGCCTATGTTGCCAGATGGAGCAATACCATTTGCCTTCGAAATAAGTAACGAAGTTGACATGGTTTATGCTTATCCTGAAATGCCTAAGCCATTAAATCCCAATATTCCAACTCCTTATGAGCTCATAACAGAACCAAATCTTGAATTTTGGGATGATTCTTCTGCTATAGAGGATGAAGGGGTGATGAATGGCAGACTTATGTGTCTAGCAAGAAAAAGACCACAAAGGTTTGCTTACCAAATGCTTTTTCGGAGCGCCCTGGTATCAAATTTCACAATCGAGCACCTACGAAAAAGAAAAAGGAAAGTGGAAAGAAAAAGAAGGCTCAAAAAGTAAAAAAATGGTTCATCTGAAGATGAGTATGTATAGCCAATGAGGTTCCCAATTACCTTAAAGGAATACATGCCTCAAAAAATTTTCGAGGATGAATCTTCTGATGATGAAGAAGTTCTTTAGTGTTGTATGGTGTCTTTTAATGAAGAGGACTTGGCTGAAGAAGAGGTCGATGAGATTGCTCTGTGATCTTGTAAACGTCTTCCACCCCCCATTAAGTCTAAAGAAAAACAAAAGACAGATGAACCATCAACATTAAAAGAAAAGGTTGATGAACATAAAGAAGAAAAATTAACCTCAGAATAAAATCAAAAGAAGAAAGATTCTTCAAATGAGGTTCCAATTTTTTATAAACTAACTCAAAAGGGGATAAAAGATTCTGCACATCCTTTGAGGGTGGAATATGACATTTTTGCCCATTTAAGGTGTATTCTTGCACTACTAAGTGTTTATGATGCATTGCAACTATCTGAAGAGCTTAGAAAAGCACTCATTATTGCTTTAATAAGCCCAAATTTTTACAAGAATGAAGTTGAGAAAGTAGAAGTTGATTCGATATCAACTAAATATTGTGCTTCATGTCTATCATGTATCTCTTTCACTTATGAAGATCATCAATTGGGTGATAAGCTCCATAATCGCCCCCTCGATGTAAAAAGCATAATTGGTGGTACACCAATTTCTCAAATCAGGCTAGATTATGGGTCAGCAGTGAACCTTTTACCCCTAAGGACTTTCCTAGCAATGGGAATGAAATTACATCAGCTTTCATCATCAAAGTTAATCATACAAGGATTGAACCAAGTAGGGCAAAAAACCATGGGAGTAATTGCATCACAAGTTGAAATTGGAGAATTATATTCAAATACAATGTTCCATGCCATTGATGCTGACACTTTTTGCAATGCCTTTCTTGGAAGACCGCGGTTGCATGCTTATGGTGTTATTCCTTCAACACTCTACCAGTATTTTAAATTCATTAAAGATAGAGAAGTGAAAACGGAGTGTCTAATTCCAATCCTTTTCTAGGAGAAGAGGTGAACTATACATATGCAAAATTTTATCAGACACCAACATGTGTTTCTTCTCTAATGAAAAAATCTAAAAATGTGACTGTTAAAGGAAAAAATAAGAAGGAACCTCAATCAGTTGTAGCCACTCAAACAAAAAGTACCAAGCATGCAACTCAAGTTCATGAAAATTCTTAATAAAATCCTTCTAAACCCTCTCCAAAGTTAGGTATATACCTAAGAAAGTGAGAAAATACTGACAAAAAGACTACGTGACTGTTGAAGATAAAATGTCGGCATTAACTACAAGTTATACATGCCCACTTCAAAAAATTAATCAATTAGTTCCAAAAAATTCTTTGGTTGTTTCTACGACATATGGAAGGAACAATCAAAATAATAAAAAAAAAAGTGATTTTCAAGAATAAAAGATTAAACAACCAGGTCACTTCACCAATGCCTTTTAAGTTGAAGGCAACAAAGGTTGATAAAAAGTGTGATGTTGTTATGCAACAAATTTGTAATATTCTTAAAGCATCATTTTCTCAACCTGAAGTTTTTACAACTCAAGAACAATCCATGTTCTTGGAACAAAAGATTGATCAAGTGGCTTGAGTCTCAGTTTTTCAGAGGTTGGGAGAGCCCTCAGCTCCTAAACCATTGAAATTTAAAAATAAGAAACTTAAGAAGAAGATTAAACAAGAAAAGTTGCCTCAAGTTTCTATTTTTGAAAGGTTAAGAGAAGCCTCAACTTCAAAGGTTGTCCAAGTGAAAGGCAAGCAAAAATTAAAGTTTAAAAGAAAGAAACAACATGAAAAGGATAAGGAAATTGAAGATGTTGTTCAAGTAAATGTTGTTTCCATAGTTGATTTAACAAAAGAAGATCATGAAGGAGAAACCAATGCAACAGACTTCATTGATAAAGTTTAGCCAGCGCCCTCACAACTTGAAGAAGGGGGACAAGCCACTATTGATGATCTCAAAGAGATAAATCTAGGGACTATTGAGGATCCCAAGCCAATTTTTGTAAGTGAATTGCTTTCTTCATAAGAACTGAAATGTTACAAAGAGCTCTTACAAGAATATGGTAATGTATTTGCTTGGGGATATTAAGATATGACAGGGCTTGATCCAAACATTTTTGTTCATAGACTAGCAATTTCTAGTGAAAAAAGTCATGTAAAACAAGCTCAATGACGTTTTTGTCCTGAGCTAGTTCAGCAAATTGAAGCCGAGGTTGATAAATTGATCAAGGTGGGTCTTATTCGAGAAGTTCAATATCCCATATTACTGGCTAACATTGTGCCTGTGAAAAAGAAAAATGGTCAAATTTGTGTTTGCATTGATTTTAGAGATCTCAATGATGCTTGTCCCAAAGATGAGTTTCCTTTACCAATAACTAAATTATTGGTTGATGCAACTACCGGATATGAAGCTTTATCTTTTATGGATGGTTTTCTAGATATAATCAAATCAAGATGGCACTCGAGGATGAGGAATTTACAGCTTTTCATTCACCAAGAGGCACATATTGCTACACAGTAATGCCATTTGGATTAAAAAATGTGGGTGCAACTTACCAAAGAGTCATTTTTAATGATATGTTACATAATACTATTAAGTGTTATGTAGATGATTTGGTAGTAAAAACTCAAAAAAGTGAGCATCATTTAAATGATTTGAGAAGGATTTTTGATAGGCTTCGAGCTCATCAATTAAAAATGAATCCTTTAAAATGTGCACTTGGGGTTACTATCTGGGAAGTTCGTTGGATTTATTATGAGATACCGAGGAATTGAAATTGACCCCTAAAAATAAAAGCAATCGTTAAAATGCCTCCTCCACGAAATCTTCGACAACTTCGGGGATTGCAAGGAAGATTAGCCTATATAAGGAGATTTATCTCTAATTTATCAGGAAGATATCAACCTTTAATGAAAAAGGATGTGCCATTTGTTTGGGATGAACAATGCCAAAATGCTTTTGAAAGCATTAAGCAATATTTAGCAAGTCCTCTTGTGCTAACGGCTCCAATAAAAGGGAAACCATTGATCCTCTATATTGCAACTTTAGAATCTTCATTAGGGGCATTTCTTGCTCAAAATAATGAAGATGGGAAAGAAAATGCTTTGTACTACCTAAGAAGAACCTTGGTTGGGGCAGAGCACAATTATTCTCCTATTGAAAAAATCTGCTTAGCTCTTGTCTTTGTTGTTTATAAGCTAAGACATTACTTGGTTGCCTATTCAATAACTTTGATTTCCAAAGTTGATCCACTTAAATATTTGCACTCTAAACCATTTCTTTCAGGACAGGTGGCCAAATGGAGTATGATTCTTTCAAAATTTGAGATAAAATACGTTTCTCAAAAAGCAATCAAAGGTAAAGTTTAAGCAGATTTCTTGGTAGCACATCCTATTCCTGATAATGATGAATTATCAGATGCTCTTCTTGATGAAGAAATTTTAAATTCTCAAGTTGCTTCATGGCAATTATATTTTGATGGGGCATCAAGAAAAGATGGAGCTGGTGTTGGGATTATTTTTGTTAATCCTTCTGGAGGCCTTGTTCCATATTCATTTTCTCTTCTGTCATTTTGTTCAAACAATGTTGTTGAATATGAGGCACTGATAGTTGGCCTTAAAATTGCACTTGAAATGCATATTGATTATTTGCAAGTATATTGTGACTCTCAACTGGTCATCAGACAATTAAATGACATTTATGCAGTTAAAAGTGAGAAGTTGTTGCCATACTACCAACGAGCCAAATATTTTATTTCTCAATTTCACGAAATTAATGTCAGTGATATTTCAAGGTCAGAAAATAACAAGGCAGATGCTTTGGCCAAATTGGCAGCATCTTCAACTTTGCCAAAACAAAGAGAAATTCAAATAATGGTTGGAGAGATGCATCTCTTATTTCCAGCACTAGAAAGAAATGAAACCACGAGTTTGGTAAACGTGGTCAATGTTTTCGAAATCGAAGAAGAGTCGAATTGGCGCCAACCAATAATAGACTATCTTCGACATGGAAGATTTCCAAGTGATTACAAAAAAGAGAGTTAATGTTAGAAGATGAGTAAATCGCTTAGTTGTTCTAAATGAAACATTGTATAGAAAATCCTTTGATGGTATTCTTTTATGTTCTTTGTCAAAAGATGAAGCTACTCAAGAATTACATGAAGCTCACGCCGGAACATGTGGAGCCCACAAAGTTAGCCCTAAATTAGCTAATCAAATAAAAAGATTATGCTATTATTGGCCCACTATGGTAAAAGATTCCATGGATTTTGCAACTACTTGTAAAGTTTGCCAGCTTCATAGAGATTTCATCCATCAACCTCCATAATCATTGCATCCTACCATTTTATCTTGGCCATTTGAAACATAGGGAATGGATGTAATTGGACCTATCAAGCCATCCTTTTCTTGAGGTCATCCGTATATATTGGCTACCACTGATTACTTCTCAAAAAGGGCAGAAGTAGTTCCATTGAAAAAAGTGAGAGCTGGAGATGTGGTTAGTTTTATCAAGAATTATATCATTTACCGTTATGGAATTCTAGCAAAGTTAATCTCTGACAATGCATTATACTTTAAAAGCAAATCAATGAACAAATTGAGTGAAAAAGTATAAGTTTCAGCATGCATTTTCTGCAAGTTATAATCCATCTGTAAATGGACAAGCTGAGGCATTCAATAAAGTACTTTGAAAAATTTTGAAGAAGACAATGTCAAAAAATAAAAGGGATTGGCATGAATGGCTTTCAGAAGCCTTATAGGCACATTGCACTACAACTCGGGCATCCACTAGATGTACCCCTTATAAATTGGTGTTTGGTTCTGAAGATATACTTCTGTTAGAGATGCAATTGCCATCACCTAGAATTGCCATGTAAGTTGCCCAACCTGATGAAAATGCTAAGGTTAGATTGGTAGAGCTTAAAGCACTTGATGAAAAATGGCTTGCCGCTCAACAAAGGTTTGAAATATACTAAGCACAGGTTGCTGGAGCCTTCAATAAAAAAAATTCAAGTTCATAACTTTTTCAGTTGGTGATTTGGTTTTAACAATCAAGAGGCCAATCGTCATCATAAGAAGAATGTAAGGAAAGTTTGAATCAAAATGGGAAGGGCCTTATGTCATCACTAAGGTCTTTTCTAAAGGAGCTTATGAGCTTTCAAATTTAGATGGTCAATGTGTATATCCTTGTGTAAATGGAAAGTTTGTAAAAATGTTCTATACTTGATAAATAAATAAAATTTCAAGAGTTGAATACGTAAGGCTTGATCCCTTTTATAGGGTATGTAGGCAGTCTAGTGTATTATCTGGATGCAACCCCCTTTTTTCAAAAACTCCTTACCCACAAGAGTATAAACTATGAATGGCCTGAATGTAAATTGCCAAAAATGTATGTAATTGAAAAAAAAAACTCCTGATCCGCAAGTATAAACTGTGAACGGCTTAAATAAATAAATAAATCCAGTTTCACAAATTATGGGCTTATGTCATGAAAAAAATAAAATTCATAATAATAGCACATAGTAATGAAAAGAAAAGAAAATTGATACTTTTATTTTATAAAGGAACTTCTTACAAGAACATAAAGGGGGTGATGTGGGTCGAGGCCCCACAAGTTTGGAATGAAAGTCTATTGGCTGGACTGGATTAACCTGCACAAGGAGAATAGTCAGGGGAGGCTGGACGGATGTTCGGCATAAACCCTTCGACGATCAAATCAGTTTCCGGTGAGGAGAAGGGAAGAAAGCTCTCTAAATGTGGCTGTGAGGTCTTACCTTGTGTGAGGTGCTTTAAGAGGTATTTATAGGATTGAGTCCTTGTAACAAGGACAAGTGTCCACGTTGGGTAGGTTGCAAAGTACCTTTGATGAAACTGTGACAGGACTGAAGGGTTGGTGAGTGATGTAAACAGCTATCTCTGTTAGGCGTCCGAACCCGAAGGACATTAGGCGAGGCTTCAAAGGGTTCGGGGTTCAAGTGGGTAACTAGCGTTGATCAGGTTCTATCAGTTCCAAACCATGCTTACACAAGTTCATATCAGGGGGCAAATAAAAAAAAGGAGAAGAGCTAAAAAAACCTTTATGATAGATTCTTCAAGATTTTTAAAGCATTGGTCTTGCTCATCTTGAAGCTTCTGCAGCTCTTCAATTTGCATCTCTATTGCAACCTTCTTGTTTATCAATTCTTCCTTTTCAACCTTTAATTTTTCTTCTCTTTGAGTTGAAGACCTTCAAATTCACCCTTTATTTTTTTTCCAAATCAGAAATAGTCATTTTCCTTTTGGAAACAAATTGATTATATTGCTCGATCAAAGCATTGAGGCCTACCGTATATATTTTCTCTTATAGTTTGCTATCTTCGTTAGCCTTAGTCTCGGCCAACTTCAAGATATTATCAACAAGTTCTGCAAATTAATCAACTTCAGATTTTCCAATAACATCATCTGAAGCCATATTTTTCAACCATCGCATAGGCCTCCCAATTGCATTTCGTGCAATCAGTAACTCTTCAAATGAGGCAAAAGAAGATAAACAAGAAGCAATGTTCTTGAGAGAACTAAAAATGAAATTGGCAGCAAGCTTATCTACTTCATCATTGATCTACTTAGCAAAAGAATAAAGAGTAAAGAATTGGAGAAATTCAAATCCAAATCTAACTTGATTTGATATTTACAAGCAAGAAACTTTTGAATTTTATAATGTCAAAAGTTTATTGCATGGGGCATGTTGAAATTAAAATTTTATATAATATAAATCATTTATATTATATGAAAAATTATGATGTAAAAAAAATATATATGTATATATTCAAGTTTAAATACATATATAATAAAACAAATATTTATTTATGATATATTCATATATAATTATAAAGTTTTAAAAAGAAAATGTAAACTTTCTTTTTTTTTTATGATTAGTCCAAATTCAAAAGGAAATGGAAGTCAAGAAAATAGTTGGACTTCCATGTTTTATTTTAAAAGTTAAAAAAATATATATATGAATGACAACTTTAGAAGTTGTAAATAAAAAAAAAAAAAGAAGAAGAAGGAAAGTTGATCCACGATGGCAGTGGCAAAAAACAACTGTGGAATGAAGAGTTTAGCAGTTATAATAAGAGATTAAGGAAATTAAAGTGAAAAAGAAAGTGGTTCACGTTTTTTCGAAGAGAGTGGGAAGTTATTAACAATGAATTAACTTCACATTAACTCTATAAAAACCTTTTAAAAATTTTGGGGAAAGCGATTAGACAAAAAAAAAAAAGAGCGGATTGGGAGAGAAAAACACAGGACATGAAATTACATAGAGAGTAAATAGTAGAGAAAAAAAAAATCAGCAAAATAAGAGAAGAACAAAAAAAGAGAGAAAATTGTGTAGAACTCTAAAAATTTTATTAAAGCAAACTAAGAATGTAATAATTTATTATTTCTTCTTTGAATTTTTTATTTGTTTTTTTAAACTTTCTTAAATTTTTATAGTGTTTATATGTGCTTTTTCTAAATATTTTCTTTCAAACTTTCAAATTCTCCACTTAAATTTATTTCAAAAGAAAAGGGTAAAAGTATATTTTTACTCCATAATTTTATTTCTTCTCTAAAAAAAATTGTATGAATTTTTCTTTGCTAGAATTTCAAATTTCATAGCAAAATTCTAGAATTTAAACTTTTTAACTCTTGAACTTGGAAATTTTTAGTTTTAAAGTTAGAAAATTTCACATTTAAACATCTCTACTTTAAAATAATAAAATTTTCTAATCTATCTCTTTCAAGTTTTGGAATTTCAAATTCCTTAATTTTTAACTCTATAAAATCTTAAAAATTTTAGAGTTTCTAACTCTATAAAATTCTTAAAATTTAGAGTTTCTAACTTTACTAATTTTATAAAAAAAAAAATTAGAGTTTCTAACACTACTAATTCTATAAAAAAATTATTAGAGTTTATAACTCTATAAAATCTTAAAATTTAGAGTTTCTAACTCTACAAAGACTTAAAATAATTAGAGTTTCTAACTCTACAATATTTTAAAGAAATTAGAGTTTTTAAATCTATAATTTTTTTTAAAATTATTAGAGTCTCTAACTCTACAATTTCTTTTAAAAAAAATTATAATTTGAGTTTTAACTTTATAAATACATTTGAATTTAATCTCAAAATTAAAGAATTTCTAATTCTTATTTTGATGAAGTTTTAAACTTCATAAATTAAAAATAAATTTGTAAAAATTGTGGAGTTTAACTCTATATTTGCACTTCTTTAAGTAAAAATTGTGATTACTTTTAGAATTAAATTTTGATAAAGTTTTAACTTCATAAAGTAAATAATAAAAAAATTCTTCAAAGAGAAACCAATTGAGAACTCCATAAAAATAAATTTGATGTTTAAAATGAATAAAAAATTATGAAGTTTTAAACTTCATAAAACTAAAATTTTATATTTAAAAATTATCTTTTGGTATGAGAATTATGTGTGTTCAATACAGTAAAAATAAATTTTCAAATGTTTCTTTGAAACATATATGTACAAAAAAAAATTGTTGACCCCGTATTGGATACAAAAAAAAAATAATAAGAACATAATGTCGATGTTTTCTCGACCAAGTACGCATTGCTTATAGAGCCTTACACTCTAGCTTTGTTGCGCACATTATTTTTCAACTTCCTAAGATACCTACAAGCATATAAAAAGAACCATGATTCACTGTGATTATTTTAGTATTTCAAATGATCAAATAGAATACATACCTTTCAAATGGATACACCCATCGATACTGAACCGACCCAGCTATTT
Organism: Codiaeum variegatum; assembly: GCA_948294925.1. Lineage (NCBI taxonomy): Eukaryota > Viridiplantae > Streptophyta > Magnoliopsida > Malpighiales > Euphorbiaceae > Codiaeum > Codiaeum variegatum. The sequence goes on from CAOJBK013577086.1 coordinate 9,757, forward strand.
TAGCCTCATAGGCTAAGTGAATTGGCAAATGTTTCATTGAATCAAAAAAACTTGGAGGGAATATAAGTTCTAGCTTGCATAAGATTTCCGAAATATGAGCTTCTAATCTCTCCATATCACTAGTACTTAAGTGTGTAGAAGTAAGATCTTTAAAGAACAAGCTTACATCTGTAAGCACCTCCCACTCCTTCTTAGGCAATAAATCTCGAAATGCTATAGGAAGCAACCTTTGCATAAACATGTGATAGTCGTGACTTTTCATCCCAAAACAACTTCAACTTATGTATGTCAATACATTTTCCCATGTTCGAAGCATAACCATCCGGAAACTTGATCGCCTTCAACCAATTGAACAACATTATCTT
>CAOJBK013578295.1:0-15835 GCA_948294925.1 Codiaeum variegatum
AGAAATGATTAGGCGTGTTCTTTTCACCTTAAAAAAAATAAGTATTCAGTAAAAATCAATTTTAATCAATAAAAATCACTTCTAATTGGTAAAATAAGTTCAACAAAAATAAGTTCATTAAAAATCACTTTAATAAAAAAAAATAAGTAAAAATAAGTTTAAAAGGCTTTTAAATTAATTATAATCAGTAAAAATAAGTTTTAATCAATAAAAATCAGTTCAGCAAAAATATGTTCTGTTTTAATCAATAAAAATCAATTTTAATCAGTAAAAATTAGTTTTAATTAGTAAAAATAATTTTTCTTCAGTAAAGAGAATAGAGCCTTAGTTGCTCTATATATTTGATGAGGGTACGTAGGCCTTTGGTGTCCACTATGAATCTCCCCCTAGTTTCCTCCCTTCTTTGAGGCAACATGAACCTTTCCTTGATTGGAGACGCCTGAGGAACATGAGAACCAGCCATCTTCACATGATTTCCAATGGGTGAACCTTGAATTCATCACCCAAATGATTGTCCCTTAGCTCTCCCTACTTATTGGTAATGTCGAACCCTTGGATTTTAGGACTAGCATGTGCAAATTTGACTTTTCTTTAGTCTCATTGTGCTCTTTTAAAGCATCTCTGAATTCATAAATTATTATTTTAATAATACTAATCAAATCAGAATAAGTTATAAAATCACATGAATTAAGAGGCACCTCTAAGTGTTGATATGACTGAGGAGGCACCAAGAATCTCTCAATATACTCCACCATCTATGGAATGAAGCTAATACTATCTTTTTCCATTTCATCAACATGAGCCTTGGGGTTTTGAGACTCCATGAGAGTTTCTTTTTCCAGGGGTCCTAAGACTCCATGAGAGTTTGTTTCTAATATTTCTTCCTCAAGCCATAATGACCTTGGTCCTACAGAGTGTGCCAAAGGATTGTTTGTTAATTTTTTAACTAGAAAATGAGAAATGTGAGTGTGCCATACATGTGAGGTATGTGAACCATTTGATTTAATTTGGCTTCAAACTTATAATCAAGAGACTGTGAGAACATGACACCCTTTAACAGTTTTTATGGTATTCATGATTGGAATGTAAAGTCAATAAAAAGAAACCAAATTCCTCCAACAAAGGCACGTAACAGATCTTCGATCGATCTTGGATCCTGCCCAATCTGCATCTGAAAAACATTTGATGTTAGGTTGTCCATAATTTATGTACAGTATTCCAAGGCCTGAAGCTCCCTTCAAGTAGCATAGAATATGTTCTAGAGCTGCCAATGTTGAACTGTAGGAGAGGATTTGAACTGAGGGACCACACTGACTGGATAAGCTATATCAAGTCTAGTTACCACAATATAGTTTAGTTTTCCTACCAATCTTCTACATTTTTCAGGCTCTTCGAACAAGTCTCCACCTTTTGCTAGCTGCATATTAGGCATCATAGGAGTACTATATGGCTTAGCTCCAATCTTCCCTATTTAAGTCAGTAAGTCAATTATGTACTTTCTTCGAGACAAGAATATTTCTTTCTTGCTTCTTGTCACTTCTATTAAATAACACAATTTATTAAATTAAAAAGTGAACTTCCATTGGCAATTGAAATTATAAATTAAAATTGCATTAATTGAAAAAAAAAGAGTTTGTATAGGAATGTATATAATTTGAACAAATTGGAAAGAACTTAAAAAATAACAAGAAATCTAAAGAAGAAATTGAAATATTATAATTAAAGTTGACTTTAGTATTAGGTTTGTTGATTGATTATTCGTTTACCTATGAGAACTTTAACCTTCAGTAACTTTCCATCTAGTGTGTATTAGAATGTGGGTCTAAGCAGTAACCATTAGATGCTCCATTTTCTTGATCATGCTCCATTTCTTTGTCAATTCGTTAACCTGTTCAACTACTTGCATAACCAACAGATAGTAAAATTTTAAGTTATAGTGAATAAATAAATTTCACATGGGTTTTTACGATTGAGTGTCAGTTTGACGTTGAACTCTCCTCACTTGGACCTTTCTATTGAGCCTGCAAAAATATGGTGTAAACAATACCCTTTAAAAATAAAAGTCAATCACAAGTCCTACAGTGTATATTTCTGTAATTTGTGGTAATGGTTAACTGTAATTAGTTACAATATCTAGAAGAGTTTATAGTTAAAATATAAAAAAAAAATGAAATTATAACCAATTACAAAACAAAATGAAATTATAAAAAAAATAATGAAATACAAAATTATAACAGAAGCAAAACAATAGAAGAACAGAGTCAGAAAAGGAATTAAAAGAAACTGGAACTAAAACAAATTCAGACAAAATAAGAACTTGTAGAAACTGTTAGTTTAAAACCAAGACAACATAGAAACAATAAACTCGAGGCTTGTAATTACATAGTGTCCTTAAAACAAATTCACCAACTATTCGATTATTGTAGGTCTATTTGGTGTCTATTTCTCTAGATACAATGGGTACTGATTTTCTTGCTCTACAACAACAAGAAATCACAACGAACTTAATAGTATATGAACTCAATCACAAGAGAAAACAATTTCAGAGGAAGAAAATAATCAATGTGAAGAAGTGAGAATGTGTTTTCTATATTCAAAATGGAAGGAAGGCTACCTATTTATAGATATGGGAATTAAGTAGAGGTTACATAAATTAAGTTCATGTATTAAAGTTCTGTAATTGTTGCACCTACTGGTAGAATTTGAATATTCACCACCTATTCGATTGTTGTAGGTATATCTGGTGTCTGTTTCTCAGGATACAACAGGTACTGATTTTCTTGCTCAGCAACAATAAGAAATCACAATGAACTTAATGGTATATGAACTCAATCACAAGAGAAAATTATTTCAGAAGAAGAAAACAATTTGTGTGCAGAAGTGAGAGTGTGTTTTCTATATTTAAAATGGTACCTATTGATAGACATTGAAATTAATTAGAGATTACAAAAATTAAGATCATGTATTAAAGTTCTGTAATTGTTGCACCTAATGGCAGAATTTGAATATTCACCACCTATTTTATTATTGTATGTCTATCTGGTGTCTATTTCTTAGGATACAACAGATACTGATTTCCTTCCTTAACAACAACAAAAAATAACAACCAACTTAATAGTATATAAACTCAGTCACAAGAGAAAATAATTTCAGAGGAAGAAAATAAATTGTGTGTAGAAGTAAGAGTGTATTTTCTATATTCAAAATGGAAGGAAGGCTACCTATTCATAGACATGGGAATTAAGTAGAGGTTACAAAAATTAATATCATATATTAAAGTTCTGTAATTGTTGCACTTGCGACATTTGAATATGCAGGATGTGCGGGTGCAGGTGAATTTTTTGGGTCAAAATTTGCACCGCCTGCACACGTGGAGAGGGCCTATATCCAAAGACTTGTTATCCACCTTAAAAAGGAGACCTATATATAAATCTAAAACTTTTTGCTCACTTTTCCAATATGGGATAAACTCCCACTACTTCAAAATTTTCATGTTAATGGTGCAACTTTGTAAGATGATTTCTCAATTACTAGATCACCATTTTAAGCATATAGTATATTGTTTCGAAGTGCTCATAACATAGAAGCCAAAACTTCTATGATCTTTCACTCTTACAAAGTGGATCCCACTTAAAATATGGGCTCCAAATTAGCATTTTCACATGTTATTTCCTAACATACTTGTGACACGATAAGTGCCAATATGAATATGACATTATTAGTTTATCATGTCGAAAATCTAAACACTAACACAATTCACTTAATTTACAGGTTATACATCACGACATGAATGACACGTTTAAAATTATTTAAATTTTTTTTTTATTTTTGATATTAAAAAGTTAATAAACTTAGAAAATCAATCCATGTTTATTTATATTATTACATAAACACTAATTATATATGATGTCTCTGAGCACATTGTGGTCCTAAAGACTAGCTCCAAAGCAAATCTGCAAGACAAACAAAGACTACGAGGGTGCCTTGTCGGCAGCTACTTCGATGCTTAAGTCAATAATTTGTCTAGAGATTCAATATAGAGGAATAAAATGTTTAGAGTGATTAACCTGTTCAATATGGTTCAAGTGGGTATATATATATCGATTCAGATGGTCTTTATGTCCTACAAAGTAGGTTAAAAGGTAGATATCCCTTGATTTTAGGGATATAGGAAAGATAGTAGGATTTTATCTCCTAGTCATGCTTATCCATTTTTGAGGCCGAGCTCTTTCTCAACGAGGTCGAGGGGTCGACCTCACTCATCACACTGCATTTATTTCTAAGTTGTAAGACTCAGGCTCTTCTACTAGATGTAGGCCACCAGCATGGCTTGGGGTCATCCCTGTCGAGGGCGAGGTTATCACATGTCCCCCCAATAGACCCAAGTTAAAAACTAAGGGTAAACAAGTCAAACGAGTCCTGGGCAGGAAATTTCCTTACTATATTTACCCATCGACACGTGTTGAACTCTTTGCACATTTCTAGAAGGTTTGATGTCGCTTCAACTTCTGCACTTCTCTCACTAACCACCATGTGTCAACTGTCAGCGATCTCATCATTGATGATGCCACTTCACCTTCTGTGCTCCACTCTCTATATAAACAAACAAAAAAGCCTCCAGAATCTCTCGACTCTTTCCACTCTCTTGCAATTTTTTGGCAACCCTTTCCTATTCGATCACCATCCATAAACATCCTTTACCAACTTCAGGTAATCTCTTGCTTTACTTTATTGTGTTTTATTTCTTTTCTAGCCCCCTCTCCCCATTCTTCTCCCCTACTAAATACTTAGTAAAATGAGTAACCATAGCAATAGTTAAAATTTAGAGATATCCCTCTCTCATTTCTCAAATCACGAGCTCATTCATGACCCAAGCCTCTCCATATCATTTAAATATGTCAGGGAAAACCCCGCTCTTAGAGGAAAATAGCCCCTTACCAATCTCCCCCATCAATTTGAGAGTGAAACTGAATTGGATATACCTTTGGGAAGACATAGAAGAGTATAACCAAATACAAGGGTACTAGCTGAGCGCGAGATGGTAGGGATTACCCCTCCTGAGAATTCCTGGGAAGTGGAAGTGGGAACAGACCTTAGAAATGTCAGGAAAGATGACATGGAGGTCAATCTTGCCTAGATTGGTTCAGATGTGGAGAGAATTAATGATAAATCTGAAGAAAAGGCTCTACCTCTGAACTCAAGATTTGTATCCATTAAGGGAAAAGGCTCCAGTCATACTGCCACCTCAACACAAAGGAAACCCCACCAAAAGACCCCTGGGGTCAAGGATCTCCGTACGGCACTGACCCCCTAAGAATTACAGAGGATCATGATAGAATTTTCTTTCCTAAAAGGCTAAATGACCATGTTACCTGGGAACCATCAGGGTGCGAACCTAATAGCTCCTACCACTAGGAAAGTAGTCTACTACGACACCTTGTAATCCAGAGTGCGCTTCCCCCTCTCAGATTTTAACAAGGCTTAGCTTCAAGCCTATAATGTGTCAATCTCCTAGGTCCATCCCAACTCCTTGAATATTTTACAAGGCCTACAAATTATGGCATATTGGCTTGGGTTCGAACTGACTGTACCGGTTGTGCAACATATTTACTGGGTTATCCCAAGAAGGAGGCTGAGCTGGTGCCAAATTCAAGAAGATGACAATAAGAAGTGCTTTGAGCTTCCTTCTTCCCTTATACCCATATGAAAGAAAAAGTTTTTTATCGTTCTACATGAGAGCCTAAACTTTCTACCTCGAATCTGGAACCCTGATGTGAAGAGCCTACGTTGCAAACATTTACTAGTTCTGTCTACCATTGAGGATAACCATTTAAGAGCCCTCTTGTACTGGGTTTGTAATAATAGGTTCTTTGAAAGTAAATCCCTAGTTGAGGGGTGGTACTTCGGCCAGATCATGGATAAACAAAGGTGCCAGCTCAACCCAATTGGGGGTATACCCTTCTCCCTTATATTTTTGCTTCACCCTTACTAACTTACCCTTTTCCTATTTTATAGATATGTCGACCATAATAAGGAAAATGAGAGAAAAAAATGCCCGGGAGGCCCAGAGAGTACAAGTAGAGGGCTTGAGCCTCCCCCCTCCCAAACAACTACTGAATATGGCTCAGGAGATTCCAGTCTCTGCTCCTACCACCCAAACTCCAGATGATATTATTGCCATTGTAGCATTATTGTCTGAGGGAGAAGGCGACCAACCTACCCTTCCGTCCTCTACTCCCGGTCATACAAAATGACGCGGGGAGGAGGTTGTGCCTGCCCTTGATGAGGCTATAGGCTCAAGCCCTGCCTCAGCATATCGAGGCTCCCTCTTCCAAATTTTAGTAAGGAATTTGGGTACAGAGGATTCCTTGGATGACCCTCAGGTAGCCAAGAAGGTCGTAGGCTCCTTAGTTCCCCCAGTTGACATTCATCACTATGATGCGATGACCGACGAGGAAAGAACTATTGAGTGTTCTCGCAGAGTACTCTTGGTAAGCAATGATCCCCATTACTTTATATCATTTTATTATTTTTTTTATCTAACTATTTGTATTTTTTCTATAGTTAGTCGACCTTCTCTTGGCATAGTCCACTTCTAATACTCTAGCCTCAGCCCATTTGGACGCTGAGAAAGGGATGCTCGAGAAGGATTGAGTCTCCTTCCATACTAGCCTTTCAGAGGCCAAGCTTGCTCTTGATCGTTAAGGCAAAGAGCTTAAGACAGCCAAGATTTCCCTCAAAGCAAAGGATCAGTGGGATGAGCAGTTGAAAAAGTAAGAAGCTTTAGAAAAGGACTTGGAAAAGCTGAAGCAAAAGCTACAGGCTACAAAAAATGATTTGGACGCTTAGACTACTAAGGTCGACCGTAGGGCTGTTGAGATCGACCGCTTAGAGAACCAAAGTGTGACATGGCTTATTACTTTTGGTAAACAACTAGGAAATGAAGAAGTGAAATAGTTTAGGCCTTCTGCCTCCTTCCTAGCAAATATTGAGACTTCAAAAAGTATCTTTACCAGGTCTCCTAGATCTTCTGAAGTTCAACCCGAGGGAGAGCATTAGATGGAGCAGCCTAAAGACCCCTAAACCTCACCTCTCATACTTGTAATATTTTTTTATTAATTTGGGGAATATGTTAGGAGCCATCCCCTTCCCTCTCATTGTATTAGCTTATAAATTGCAACCTTTTCATATCTAGTTCTATTTTTTTCTCTCCCTTTTTTTATATACTTGTAGTGAGAAGTTTGCCTTCACATTTTATTATAATGCTTTAAGATCTTTATTTAGTAGGACAATCTTCAGAGCACTCTTAACTAATTGATCTTTTAGGATTACTTCCTTGTTGAACGATCTGAGGATTGTTCTTAATGGGATAATCTTAAGATCATTTTGTTTTCTTTTTTTTTTTTTTTAATTCCCTGAGGACGACCTTTAGGTCGTTCATTTTTAAGATGATTTTTGGATCGCTCAATTGTGGGATGATCTTTAGATCATTTTTCTGTAGTCGACCATTGGGTCGACTATTTGTGGGACGATCTTTGGATCGCTCATTTATGGGATGACCCTTTGGATCGTACTCCTAACGTTACAAATTCAGTTAAAAATTGGAACTAACAATTCAAGAAAAAATTAGTTTTATTCATGATGCCAGAATCAGTAGGCACACCTAGACATCCCAACTAGGTTAGCACCTCCTTAGCACCTTCATCATATGTTTGAACTCAAACAATACAAGAATGAATTGAAATAGAATTGCATGAACATAAAATAAAAATCTAAACAAAATAATTCTTTAGATAGTTTGCATTCCTTGAATGAGGTAGGATCTTCCCTTTTGAGTCTTCCAATTAGTATGTTGCCAACCTCAATACCTTGTTGATCTTGTAAGGTCCTTCCCAATTAGGTTGCACCTTACCCACTCATGCATTCCCTCTAGATAGCTCAGCCTTGCTTAGAATGAGGTCTCTGACTTTCAAAGCCTTGTGCCTAACCTTTTTATCATGATACCCCACTATCTTCTGCTTATAAGCAGCCATTCAAGCATAAGCCAAGTCTCTTAATTCTTCTATCAAGTTGAGGTCCATCCTCCTCTCCATATCTTGATCTATCCTCTCATGGAACTCCACTCTAAAAGAGGGTTGTCCGATTTCTATTGGTACTACAGCCTCACTCCCAGACACTAGTGGAAGGGTTTTTCCCCTGTTACAGTGCGAGGTGTAGTTCTATAGCTCCACAAGACATAATTAAGCTTATCCACCAAGTTCCCCTTCTTATCATCCAGCCTATTCTTTAGGCCTCGTAGCGCGGTCCTATTTGTGAGCTCTGTCTACCCATTGGTCTGTGGGTGAGCCACCGAAGGGAAATGTAGGTCGATACCAAGGCCCTGACATAATGATTTGAATTGTATTAAATTGAACTACTTTCCATTGTCTATGATGAGGACCCTTGGGATCTCAAACCTGCCAATAATAAACTTGTTGACAAAATCAATAGCTTTATTATGAGTAATGGTAGCTACCGGCTTGGCCTCAAGTCATTTTGAAAAATGTTCCACTGCTACTATCAAGAACTAGCACTGCCTTAATGAGGTTAGGAATGGTCTAAGTATGTTAATGCCCTATTGATAAAAGGGCCAAGTCATTCCTATAGGTGAGAGGGATGACGCTAGAGGTCTTTGCACATTAGCATGTTCTTAGCACTTGGGATATTTTTTCACTAAGTCTTTTGCATCTTCCTTAATAGTGAGCCAGTAGTATCCATGTAACAAAACTCTTCTTATGAGGTTGCACTTGCTTCGTGGGCTCTATAGATACCCTCTTATGTCTCCCTCAGTATATATTCCCCAAGGTTAGTAGTAACGCACCTTGTCCAGGGGTGAGTGTGAGATCTGCAATATAGGTCTCCCATGTACCAACTATATTCCTTAGCACTTTGGATAACTCTTTCAGCCTCCTTCTTATCCTAAGGAAGTATTCCTTCAAGTAACCAACTGACTAGGGGCTCCATCCAGCTTCCCCTCCATTCCATTACATATAACAGATCACTTTGAGTTATGGGAACTCTCTGTAAGGCCAATGGTATATTCTTCAGCTCTTTCATATTTCCTTGAGTTGTAGCCTTAGTGAGCTTATCAACTTCAGTCGTGTTAGACCTTGGGACCTGCATGACCTTCCATCCATCTTGCATTAGCTGCCTAGCTTTTTCTACATAAGGGGTTAGGTCATCATTGTGGATCTTAAAATTCCCCTAAATTTGGTTGACTGCCAGCTATGAGTCATTGTAAACTGCCAAATTCTCAACCCCTAGCTCATTACCCATTTTTAGGCCATTCAATAGAGCCTTAAACTCTACTTTGTTGTTAGAGCTGTTGAACTCCAATTGAACCATGTAATGTATCACCACATTATAGGGACCTTTGATCACTATACTAACCCCTGTTCCTTCATTGTACTCACCTCCATCCACCCAAATTTGCCATCTCTCCATATGAGCGTGCTTTGTTTTGTCAGTGGGGGTCAGCTATGCCATAAAGTTGGCTAACACTTGTGTTTTCATGGATTTTCTAGGATCATACCATACCCCCAATTCTCTTATTTTTATTGCTCATTTTGACACTTGACCAGAGGTCTCTGGTTTTTAAAATATCTTCCTCAAGGGTAAGTCTGCCTGTATAATTACTGTGTGGGCTTCAAAATAGTGTCTCAGCTTTTTTGTCGACATATACAATGCTCATGCATGTCCTCTAGCTTAGGGTACCTCATCTCTGCATCCTAGAGGACACTGCTAACATAATAAATGGGATATTATTCCCCATCCTCCTCCCTTACTAGGACGGATGGACTGTATCCTCTGTAGTGGATAGATAGATATAGAGATCCTCTTTTGGGATGGGTCTGCTTAACAATGGGGGCATGGTTAGGAACTTCTTCAGCTCTTCAAATGACTTCTGGCATTCCTCTATCCACTTAAACTCCTTTAATCCCATCAATGTTTTAAAGAAGGGTTGACAACGTTGAGCCAAAAATGAGATGAATCTACCCAGGGCCATTATCTGCCATTCAACCTCTAAACCTCGGTGATATTATTTGGGGGTTTCATTTCTAAGATGGCTTTGATTTGTTCAGGGTTCACCTCTATCCCCCACTGTGACACCGTGTAACCCAAGAACTTCCCTGCTGCTACCCCAAATACACACTTTCAAGGTTGAGCTTTAGGTTGTATGTTTGCAGGATATTCAAAACTAATTGGAGGTCTTTTGAGTGATCTCTATCATTTTTTCTTTTGATGATAATGTCATTTACATATACATCAATTGTTCACCTTATATGTTCCCTGAACATAGCATTAACCATCCTCTAGTATATTTCCCCTACGTTCTTGAGGCCAAAAGGCATCATCTTGTAGCAATACGTCCATTGGTCTATTACAAAAGCATTTTTTTTCTTCATCACTTGAGCATATATGTATCTGGTGATAGCCCGATCTCGCATCTAGAAAAGTATAGAGTTCATGCCTCACAATGGAGTCCACTAACTGATTGATGCTCAGTAAAGGATAGGGGTCTTTAGGATAAGCTTTGTTGAGGTCGATGAAATCCACACACATTTTGAAAGACCCATTTGGCTTTTTTTACCATAACTACATTTGCTAACCACCCAGGGTAATGTACCTCTCTGATGACCCATACTTTTAAAGCTTATACACCTCTTCAGTTATGGCTACTTACTTCTCTGGGATTGCTTCCTCTTTCTCTAGGTGACAGGTTTAACAGAACTGTCATTGTTCAGTCTATGGACTATGACCTTTGGATCGACCCCTGTGAGGTTGCCTATGATCCATGCAAAGGCTTTGGGATTAGCCTTCATTGTAGTATTCAAACCTTGCTTGACCTGTAAGTCCATCTGACTTCCAATATGTGCTTCCCTTTTTATCAGAAAAATTTTTTCCACCTCCCTTTTTGGTTCCATGTAATTCAGCCCTGATGGTAGCTCCTCCAAGTCTAATTATGTTACTTGATAGACCCCCTTCAAGGTGTTAAAACTAGTCTCTCTAGTTATTTCCTGATCACCCTTGCACACCACCTCACCCTTCATGCTAGGGATTTTCAACATAAGATGGTAAGTGCTAGCTATTACTCCTGTTGCTTATAGGTAGGGTCGACCTAATAAGATATTATAGGGGAAGGTGATATCTTCCACCATAAACTCTACTCTAATTGTTCTAGTGAGTTTTTAATCTCCCAGTTCGACTTCTAAGTTGACTGAACCTTCCAACTAGACTTGGTCTTTGCCAATTCCAATCAAGGGTATCGCCACTGGCTTCATGTCTTTAAGGTTCAGTTTCATTTTATGAAAGAAATTTGTGGTGATCATGTTAACCGAGTTTCCATCATCAACCATTATCCTTTTCATTCTGTAATTGTTTACATATTTCTAGATGACTATGGAATCATTATAGGGATGGACCAAAAGCTTCCCATCTTCATGTGCGAATATTATTGAGCACCAACTGGATGGATGGGATGAGGGTTAAGTTGGGACCTCACCTTTTTGAATGATATGACATACCTCCCTGATTGCTTTTTTCCTCAAAGTGGAAATATCCTCTACAGAGCTCCTCTACCCCCACGCCTCTCCCCCCTTTTCCCATGATAACTAGTATGTCACCAACAACCTACCTTTCCCTAGGCTATGGATGATCTTCTCTTCTCTTCCTATTATTCTGTCTATCATCCCTAGTTGGCTCTCTTCTATACTGCTCGTTACGTCATTTCAGGGGCCTCATGATTCTCAATACTCCCTTCTAGATCAATTTTTCTATTTCATCTTTGAGATGCAAACATTCTTCAGTGTCATGTCCCTTGTCTTGGTGGAATTCACAATATTAAATAGGATCTCTCCTGGACTGAGAGGAATCACTCATCCTCGGGGGCCACTTCACATCCTCTCTACTCTTTTTATCCACATCAACACCTCCCTCCTAGTAGAGGACAAAGGAGTATAGTTGTTTTTGTCTGAGCTCCTATTCTCGAATAGCCTTCTTGACTTGTCCCTGTTTCTTCTTGAGCTACTATTACTAGCCTCTTCTTTCCTCTAATCCTTCTTGCCTGAGCCTGAGGAAGTAAAAGGTTGGATTTATATTCTTAGGTTTGCCATTCCATCTTCCAGATTAATTTTCCTCTCTGTTATAGCCATAACCTAGGCCTAAGTGGTCAGTTGCTTGTCTAGGAGTTTACTTTACAGACTCTAGTTTGTAGTTCCTCTAAGGAGAGCCATTTGGGTTATGTCAAACTGTAGTTCTCCTATCTCTCCCACAGCCTAGTTGAACCTCCTTATATAAGACCTCGGGCTTTCCTTCTCTCTTTGTCTGACTGAGAATAGATATAAGGACTTCTTAGGCTTAACTCTTAAGGATATGATCCTCATTTGGAATGCCTTAGCCAACTGTTTGAATGAGGTTATAGACTTTGGGGTAAGCTTGTGGTACCATTCTTCCGCCAGCCCTGCCAAAGTGGTGGGAAAGAGCCTGCACAATACATGATCTTGATATGTTTGGGAGTAGATCTCCATTCTGAATTTATTCACATGAGCCCTGGGACAGGTCTTCCTATAGTAGTTATCTAACCTCTGAGGTTTTCAAAACATGGGGGGTATTCCTTTATCAGTATAGAATCTGCCAAAGGGGATTCTCCAGAAACTCTAAATCCAAGCCTTTCCCCATTAGTCCCATGTTTTCTAGTGCCATTTTACCTTTTTGACGACTTCAGCTGCCAGGGGTGGTCCTTCCACAAAGTTCTGAGCCCCGTCTTCTACATCTACCCCGGCGTGGATCCTAATGCCGCTTCTCTACACTCTCCTGGCCTAGAGTTTCTTAGTCCCCCACCTTGGGATGGATTGACATGGACAACACTCCTAGATTGTGCTTGCGATAGGTGGTGATCCTGTTGTCGCAATGCAGCCACTTGTCTTTGGAGATCTAGGTACTGGTTATACATCCCCTGCATAGCGATAAGATTATTAAAATTGGGGTTTTGACCCTAGTTGTCACTTGCTAGTCCTTGATGAGGTTGGTTCGCCCCGTATCCCACTGCTACATTCTGGCCTTGTCCTAGCTCTTGGTAAGGGTTAGGGGGTGGATCCAGATGAAGGCCCTGGGCTTATGGATTCACCACGAGTGTGACTGGGGGTTGATCCAGTAATCCACCTCCTTCCATCCCTAGGACCTCTAAGAATAGTTCAAAGGGTCAGTTCAAATCCAAATTTCTTCCTTGATTTCCTGCCTAACTATCCAATGTTTAATGTGGAGACAACGACTTATTATGAAACCGTGACCACGCTCACCACACCAATGATGTCTCCGAGTACACTGGGGTTCCAAAGACTAGCTCCAAAGCTAACATGCAAGACAAATAAAGACTATGAGGGTGCTTTGTCGGCAGCCACTTCAATGCTTAAGTCAATAATTTGTCTAAAGATTCAATATAGAAGAATGGAGTGTTTAGAGTGATTAACAAGTTTAATATGGTTCAAGTGGGTATATATATCTATTCATATGGTCTTTAAGTCCTTCAAAATAGGTTAATAGATAGACATCTCTTGATTTTAAGGATATAGAAGAGATAGTTGGATTTTATCTCCTAGTCGTGATTATCCGTTTATGAGGCTGAGCTCTTTCTCTCTCGAGGTCGAGGGGTCGACCTCACTCATCACACTACATTTATTTGTAAGTTGTAAGACTCAGGCTCTTCTGTCATATGTAGGACACTGGCGTAGCCTGGAGTCGTCCCTGTCGAGGGCGAGATTATCAATATATAATTTTATATAAAAAAAAAGTTAAAAGTATTCACTCCGTTTCTAAATATTTGACATTTTCATTTTTTGAAATTCGATTTTGACCTTAAATATTTTTCAAAATATATTAATAAAAATTATAAAAAAATATATCGTTAGAATCATATTGAAAAATATTTTTATATTGAAAAATATTTTTATAATATTATTTTTTTATAATTTTTATCCATATATTTTGAGAGATATTTAAACTCGAAATTAAATCTCAAAAAGTAAAAAAGATAAGTATTTAAGAATAAATAGAGGAATGTTTATATAAATATATTCTAAAAATTATAAAATATATTTGGATTAGACGTATCATTTTCATATTAACAAGTCAATCCGCAACATGATTCGATTATTTTCGTGCCACAGTCGGGCCACCATATAATTGACACGATAATCCTTAATCCAAACTGCTAATTTTGTGCTAAGTGCTGTGTTTAAATATTGCCACTCCTATCTTGAGTATACAATTCTCAGGATTTCAAATAAAAAATGATAAATTACTATTTAATATATAGATTATAATCAAATTTACTCTTTCATTGCTTAATTTTAGAAAATGATATAATGAATTCTTATAGTTTGATTCCGTCTAACTATTTAGTCGTTCCATCCAAAATCAGGTTAATTAAGGTGAAAAGATCAAAGTGTCATTTTGTTTTCAAAATTCTAATTTTGAGTAAATGTAATAAAAAATGAAAATAAAAACAAAAAGCAAAAGACATTTAGTAGTCAAAATCCAAAGGAAAAAAAATAAACATAACTTGAATTTTAATTGAGAAAAGAAGAAAAAAAAAAGATAAATAAATTGAGAAATAAATAAAAAGAAAAGAAAGAAAGAAAGACACTAGAAACGTTTGGAAGAAAATTTGTGAAAGAAAAAACATGTTCCCATTATTTGAGAATTTCAAAAAAAGAAAGATGAAAAAAAAAATGAAATTAAAAGCCACTTGAAAAAATGAAATTGAAAGATTTTATTTCCTTATTTCAGTTTTTTCTTTTATTTTTTTTTATTTTTTAGTTTCAGTTGAACTCAAATCAAGGTTGAAGAGAGAGAAGGAGGAAAGAGAAAAAAATAAATTTTCAAAAAATGAAATTTAGAAATGTTGTCTATTTTAAAATCACCTCTCTCTCTCTCTTCAGTTCCTTGAAAATAAAATAACATAAAATAAAAAGAAAGAAACCAGTAGCTAGACGAAGAAATGGTAGTTAGGAGAAAAATATAATGAGATTTATTTATTATGTATGGATTTAAGAACAAAAATAAAGATCTCTTCAGAAAAAAAGTTTTAATTATAAAAAAGAAGAAAAAAAAATAAAGTCCTCATAATAAATCCTAATTGAATTTGTTGCAGAAGGAAGGAGAGAGGAAAACAAGAGGTAAAGAATAAGAGTGTCAAAGAATGGTATTTTAAGAATTTTTTTTTAATTTTTAATTTTTTTTAAAGAATTTTTAATGAAATATATTCAGATATATCTTAAAAATTGAATGGAATGATTAAATAGTTAAATAGAACCAAATCATAGCAATTCATCATGTCATTTTTCAAAATTGGAAGTTGAAATAATAAATTTGACTCTACTATAAAAATTAAATAGTAAATTTTCAAAAAAAATATACAATTATCGAAATACTCTTTTTTTTTTTTCAAATATTCTCAAAATATTTTGACAGGTAAAAATAAAATAAAATTCTTCAGTGCATTCTGTATTCTCAACCAAGTAACAGCAGATTTCTAGTGATTTTAAAAAAATAAAAATTAATAATTGTGTTTTCAAAGATGGAAGCTAAGATGTAGTCTTCACTCGCAAACCACCATGCCAAATCCTTGACTTTATATATATATATATATATATAAAGGAATTATGTAACATCAATTAGGGGTGGGTGGAAACCGAACTGGTCCGACCGATCGATCGGATCCGACTGAAAAATTCAGAATGGTTTAAAAAAAATCTGTTAATTAGTTCGGTTCGAGTAGATTTTTTTGAATTTTCGG
>CAOJBK013579127.1:0-17180 GCA_948294925.1 Codiaeum variegatum
TATTGTATCGAACATGCATTCAAGCATCATTATCAAACAAGAACTAAGTGGACTTGATTCTCCAAATTATGTTATGTACTTCAATTTTCAAATTATCTTTTGTGAGGAGATACGTAGGCAACCCTCATTGGGAACGGTCAAAATCATTAAATAAAAATCAAAGTTTCATTGATATTCACATTTAGGCTCTTTAACATTACAAGTAGGAGTTAAAAAGAACAAATAAACACAAGTAAAAAAAAAGAATGAAACTCGCTAAGTTGAAAACCCAAATGGATGGCTTAGGTAAAAATTAGGGTACAACCTGCTAGACTGAAAATCGAAAAGGCAATTTAGGCAACAATTAAGGTAGCTCGCTAAGTTAAAAACCCAAAAAGGGCAGCTTAGAAAAAAATTAAAGCTTAATAAATAAAACAAAATGTTTATTGAGGTCTTATTCATCTTTTGAAACAACCAAAAAAAAGTATTGAAATAGAAAGTAAAACAAAAGCAAAGAAAAAGTCTTATTTTTTCTAAAAATCTAGACTCAAACTGAACCCTCAATCTCATTTAGAATAGCAACTTATGTGGTTTTCTTCTTTGGCCAACAAGCTTTAATTTACCATGTGATTTACGGTAGATATTTGCCATAATCATCACCAAGAATTATCATGGCCCTTGAATAGTCACTGATTCAATGCAAGAGAATAGCTCCAGACACTCTGTCATTCACAGTGGTCACCTCAAACAAAGGGCCATCTAGGGGCACATACTGATCATGTCCCATCTGATGAAGAATTCTCAAAACCTGATACTAAGATATATGGTGAAATTCAAGCAGATACACATACTTAAAGCCTTGGCTCCTTAGAATGAATCATTTGATAGTGTTCCAGTCAGGCCTCCATAACAGATCAGAGAGACTTAGCTCCAGAAGCTAGTTAACCCATTCTTACTCAGAATCTAGAAGAAAGACAACATTTCTAGTGCTGTAAAAGAAAGATAACATTTCTAGTGCGGTACCAAGTAGCAGAATACTCTGGTTTATCAAGTTCAAGAACAATCCTCAAATGATCCCTCAACCAAATCTGAAGGCCAAGATGACACAAATGAGAATATTTTCATGACATGCGAAAATAGAAAAGCATAAAGGGATCTAAATACATGGAGTAGAAGTGGAATGACAGTCCAAGGTCTCTAGAGCTATAATAATGATCCAGGCTCAACACCGTCTCAGCCAAAATCATCCCCACAATCGACTTACCCTTGGCCATTTAGAGTATTAGCTCAGTTATCTTTGTAGCCCTTGAACCAACTAGGCCCACAATTATAGAATCTAAATAGAATCATCCTTTGTTCCTCCCGAAACATAAAGGCCAATGCAGGCAGGTTGAATAAATCATCCTTCACTAAACCTGATGCAACCTCTGTGCTCAAATCTAAAAGCCTTTTGAACGAGTTAAAATAGCCTACCTACTCAACTGGAACATATGGAATAGCCTCAGGATTCGTACCCAGCAAAAAAGAAAACCCCTCGAAAGTTTGACACATCTCGTCCATCCAGCCCCCAAATGGAACACGTGGTCAACGGGATCCCAAAATCATATAGAGCTATTAAAAAAATCTTAGTCAATTTTACACCCCTAAGAGTTGATAAAGTAGACATACTGTATCTCTCGAGGTTAATTCTCTGCACTTTGGTCAATTTCTGACACCATCCATGCACCATGTGGCTGAACAAGGGCTCCATATTTGAAAAGAAGAAAAAGAATATGACTTTTTTCTAAAAATATATTTTAGCCCCAGTGATTTTCTGATTCTGACATCACTTTCATACGAATATTTATAGTGCATGCAAAGCGAGGCAAAAAAACTGAGTTCAGAAGATTGAGCATGCAAAATGAGGTAAAACGCACTTGTTTAAGTCAAATCTCACGTGTTTTGGCCTTCATGCATGCGTTAAGGCTTTAAAGCATGCGTGAAAGCTCCCATGCGTGCATTTTCCACATGGCAGTCTATGATTCGCCCCTAGAAACGATCCATTTCGATTCAATCCGATTTCATTTTTTGTTCGATTTTCAAAACACGAAATACTTTTCCTAAAAAAAAAATCAGAAAATCATAACATAATTTCAAAATTTTCCATAGAATTCAAATTTTGGTCCTAAAAACAATAAATGATAAACTGAGTTCATTTTTTCAAAAGCCCATGAACTGGGGCCCAAATACAGTCAAAGACAAACATCATGACATTCCATGCATAAACCACGTCAAGGATTATCTTCAGACTCAACAACTGCATTCTCTACTTCCTCCTTAAGCTTTGGTGGTGCTCCATGACTTCTGAAAAACCGCTGCTCCTGCTGGGCATCCCTTAGACTCATGGCAAATAGAGTAGTGCTTAGGCTAAAATTTATCCACACTCTAGCCAAGAACCTTCAATTACAGATAGAAATAAGAAGTTGTCCAAAAAATAGAACATATGTCAAAGATACAAGTCAAAAAACATACCGTCGGTGGAAGATGGTCGAAGTCCACCCTCTGGACTCCGGTCAGATAACCACACCCAAAATTATGTGCCTGAGTCAAGCTAACCACATCAGTGTAAGGCACATGGTCAGTAGTTTGCGACATTGAGTGCCACGAATGGCTGGAGCTAGCAGGCATGTAAGATGAGGAAGCTCCTATGCTCGATGAACTGGAGCTTTGATAAGGCGTCACCCGACTCGTGATCCCAACCCAAGGCCTCCATCTAGCAGTAGCATGACCTCCCTCTAGAATAAGCATATAATCTGTATGGAATGGGGGCATTCTAACCATCAACCTACTTGCCTGAAATTTGGAATATGAAGCCATGGGTAACTGAAAGTCCCCCCGAGCTCTCCTGACTCTCCAATAAGCTTGATAAATAGCAGACAACTCTTCTCTCATCTTCAAGGGAGGATCGGCCAGTACTACCCTATCACGACTTGATTAGGGCATGTTATGCTCTCCCAGAAAGAACTCCATCAGCCAGTCAACCCCAACAGAATCCATTTATGGGTGGCAGTAATACCCACAGCATCCTAACCAGCCTCCCTGATGGCAACTCCCTGAAAAGGCTGCCACATGACTTGAAATCATAAAAGCAGATAATAAAAAACCTGTTAGAAACACAAGTCAAATACCTTTGATCTTACTTGAGTCATAGTCACTAAGATGCGGCGGTAATCAGAAAATCGGAAGGCCTCCTACTCGCAGAGCCATGACTCTCTACACCACATCCTCCTAAGTGGAGAAGGAAGTGGGTCCCACGATACCAACTTGGGGGCAAGCTTGCCAAAGTGGGAGAAAGACTATAACTGTAAAACAGACAGATAGTTTAGCACAAATTGATGAAATCAGAAGCAAAGAATCATAAGGGAAAATACAGACCTCCCAAATGACGGCAGTTGAAGGAATGCCAGTCAAGAAAAGCATGGCTAGATTATCTATGCCTCTATACGTTGCAGCGAGAGCGGCACTAGCCTAGTCATACTAGTTGAGTTAATCAAAGTCCATAAGTAAGGTTAGAATCTTCAAATTAACATAACTAACTCATTATACAAAAAGATGGTAGACAGAATAATCAGTCGGTAGACCAAAGCACACTGGTCCACAATATAATTATCAAACTGCTAACCCATTTAGTCAAGAAGGTCTAGGAGAATAGGCCTCCGAATCTACCCTTGGCCACCAGTAGGCAATCTCTCCCCCAGCCAGCCTCCTAGTTCATGATGCTTTCTGGTCTTAGAATACAAAACCACGATGCGATGCCTGAATCGCATCCCAGTCAAGCAAGACCACTCAAAAGGTCATCTCCTCCAAAGGCAAATGGAAAGTGTTAGTGGTCGGCCACCACCTTTCAGCAAGGGTGAAAATCAAAGATCTATTAGGACTATGCCCTATATCTACCTGCAACCAACCATTGAGGTTAACATGAGACACTGTCTCTTCCACCTCTGCGTGAGCATTTAAGAACTCGATCACTCTTATCAGGCGAGACCAACTGACCCACTGACTAAAATGGCCATCCTATAGGTATGCAATCTATCCTTAGTATTTTTCAATTCCACTAATTTCTAACTCTATTTTGTTTTGTAAAAATAAAATACGAGAGAAAATAGTCCGTACAAAAAATGAGTACAGAAAAATAAAAGAGCGACAGGGAATACATACTAGGGGAAATTCAAGCCAACTAGCATGCACCTGACACCTCACCAGCAAATCTGAGTTGAGAGGGGTAGTGGCTGAACTCTATCCATCATCAAATGGTTAGTGGGTTCCTAATCTGGTAAAGGTACCACTTCAGAATTAGATATGCTAGCAAATGGGTCAGGAATATCAATAAACAGCTCATCTAAAGAACAATTGAATTATAGATTGCTCACTAAGTCAGTAAGCGATAGACTGTTAAAGGCTAGAATAGGCTCACCTTTTAGAGACTCTCTCAAACATGCATACCAATCTTCCTCCTCCTCGTCGATTATCAAAACCAGTATCATTTAAGAATATCTTTTTCTCCAAAGCATAAAGGAAGAATAAGAGAGCTTTTTAGAAAAAATTCAAAGCAAATTGCAAGTTATGGAAAGAAATGAAAGTGCTAGCCCTATTTATAGGCAAAATTTCCAACTCCCGCATTTATTGCATTTACACTTAGCAGTCACGTCCGCACAAACACTACTGCTAAGGGGCACAACTGTGAACCCTCATTTTGGCACCATTGCATCTGGCCCGTTAGTACGAGCCCAACAAATTTAATCGGGCTTAAATTGGACTTCAAACGAGCCAAGCAAGCTCAAAAATTGAATTGGACTGAATTGAACCAGACCCAGAAAATCGGGCCATGGATAGACCCAGGCCCAAAATGACAGATGCATGCATGAAATGATAAGACACATGTGCGAATGAAAAAATGCATGTGTGAAGCCTTAAAATCTATTTAGGCAAAACACACAATCAAAATGTAATTTTACATTAATCAAACTTCAGAATTGGTTAATAGCCTGCTGGGTGATTATTTTTACAATATGAAATCAGTCAGCAACTAAACCAATAAACACCCCTCTTATTACTAGAACAACCCCCACCCTTCACGAGAAGGGAGAACGGTGTAGGGTTTGATTCCCATTCAAAGGGATACACCGACAAGCCTTTCATGGCTTCAATTCTAAAATCGCTTTTCTTTTATTTTAATTGTTTATATCTTCATTCTATTTATTTATTTGTATTATCTGTGCATTTATTTTTTTTTCATATTTACTTTATTATTCATCATTGCAATGTTGTTACATTGTGATTGCTTATGTTTTTCATATTTTTGTTGATATATGGATTTGGGGAATGTGTGCTCCTCCCAGATCATAAGACTAGAGGGGAGATCCCCTATTTATTAGTTTTCATTGTATTAATTTTTACTACTTTCATTGGGGTGTTGTGCCTTCCTTTGAACTTGAAGTGGGCTAGAGGAAGGACTCATGGAAAAATTGCTTATCTTTACCGCTTTATGGATGTCATTTGCATAATCTGGCATGCTCATGCATTCATCTGATATCAATGTCTATGCATGCAAGAAAATCATTATTTTAACTGAACTTGCATGATTTCTCTAGCCAAAATCTTATTTTAATTAAAATGGTACAAAAGCTATTTTTATTAAAATGTTTTTATGATCACGAACCCCCTTAACCCCTTTGGTTCCAAAAATGACTAGCTTTTCCAATTGGGCAGAAAATTGAATCTTTTATAAAATGGAGTTAAATAAAAAAAGGTTTCTTAATCACCTTAGAATAAAAAATTTTTTTCTAAAAGGTTATGTGGTGACTCTAACACTTCACACATGACGTGCACTCTAACGGACACATGTGGAGGCACAAATGTTGGAACCCGATCCATAATCCACGATGCCGGGGACCGCAATCCGAAAGATTTCCTCTGGGCCATAAGGCTCGTAAGCATGCTCTCTAGGGGAAATCTCACGGGCCATTCGGGCTGGGCCTCACACACAACTACTATAGTTGACTTTGTTTCTAACAGATAAATTATCAGAGTTCTACAAATTTATATCTGATAGTCTAATGCACCTATGTCAGTGCTGTCAAAGTATGCTCCTATGGATGAACATTTTGCACAGTTAATAGTATATTATCATTGGGATTGATGAAAAACAATGCTGTATCCATTAGATCCAGCCCGTCAATAAAAATCCATAAACTCAAATCTAGCCCAAATTGTACTTAAAATGGGCCCAAAATCATAAAAATAGCAAAACAAGGTTGAATCTAACTAAGATGAGCTAGTCGAGCATGAGCTCAACACTACATGCATGAGCGATCACCTTCGTGTGCGAGTGAGCCCTTCTAGGCATGAGCCTAGCCCTCTGCGTGTGAGCAAGCCCTTCTGCGTGTGAACTTGTTCGTCTGTATACAAGCAATCCCTTTCTTGTGTGAGCCTATCTATCTACGTGCGAGTAAGCCCTTCCATGTGTACGTTGTGGCTTGCGTGTGCATGAACCTTTCTTCCATACCAAGTCGATTATTCTCTCTAAATAGGACCCTCCGGTCACTGTTTTCAACAACTTTTTTTTACTCTGAACTTCTACTAAATTTTTCACTCAAATTTTAGTAAAAACACTATAGGGACCCGTTCTGACCTCATTAAACCATTCGAGCCTCCTGTTCCTTGACGTTACAAGAAAAAGGTACAAATCTAAATGGTAAAATTTCAATTTTGTTCTTCTTTTATGAATAATCCTAAAAATCTAACTTAAAAAAATTCATAATCAAATTTATTTTTCTTAATTAAAAATCGAATTAATTAAGAGCCTGCTAGTTAATTATTTCATAAAATCAATTAGCTTCAGAACGAATCCCAAACCACTTTTATCAAACAACCCCAAACCCTTCGTGAGAAGGGAGAATGATGTGAGGTTTGATTTTCATTCAAACAAAAAAGTCGGCAAGCCTATTCAAAGTGCGTTAACTCCACATTTTAATTTCCTTTTACTTTTCCTTTATTATTTCTTTTTGCTTTTATTTCATTTTATTTTTAATTTATTTCAAGTTTATATTTATTTTATTTTCTGTTTATATTATTTTTTTATTATCTATTGCAATAGCAATCGATGCAATTTCTTCTTGGGACGTAATTGCTAATGAAGAAATCTATTTGATCTATTTCCTAACACGTCAGTTGTTAGTGGAATAGATGCACCTATTTGTTTTGTTTTACCATTATTTTGTTGTTATCATTCTGCCATTATTTCTTCATGTTATGTTCATCCGAGGGGAAGGTGTGCCCTTCCATTGCCTTGTGGCTAGAGGAGGGATCCCTTTTGTCTATCCTTGTATCTATATTTATTTTCTTTAGTTATTTGGCTATTATTTTCCTGTTTATCTGCTATTTGGAGATGTGTGCTCTCCTTAGTACCACTTTGACTAGAGGAGAGTTCCTTATTTATTTATTTGCTTTACTCTGCCAGTTTACTCTACTCTCATTGCTTTTATATGCTGGCATTCATAGTATATTTTCTCATGCAGCATGATTTATTTGCTATAATTGTTCATGTATCATCCAATACCTATTCATGCTTACATAAAATTTCTTTTAACCAAATTTATACGTATTAAGAGCCAAAATTATTAGAAAAATTAACTTATATTTTTAAAAAAATTTAAATTGTATCAATTAAAAGTCTCTGAACCCATCTTTTGGTTCGAGTCTTGTGCCATTTTCATGGGCAAAATATCTATTTTTTTGGAGTTAACAATTAAACTAGTTTCTTAATCACCATAAAAAATGAAACATTTTTCTAAAGTATTAAGTGGCAACTCACAACACACACCTCACACCTAACAGGCCTATAAGGGGTTCTTCCTACTTGAAACTCAAACACATTTTACCTAACACATTGCAGGCACAATTGTAAACCACCAATTTCAACCAAAATCACCAATCAAATCACTCCTAATTTGTATAAAACCTTAAGCAAACAAGGATTCAAGGATTCGATCAAAGAAACATGCACAATTTCTCAAGAAATTTAAGCCTAAAGAACCCTAACCTTAAGCATGCATGAAGACAACTACACAAAGCAACGAAATGAAATTAACACCAAAATATGAATATAATAAACACGAAATATAAAAAATTCAACAAAAATAGAAAATTTAAGCCCTAGCATGCAATTCTATCAAAAACCTTAAAAATAGACTAACGCAAAGCAAATTAACAAAGGAAAGAAAAGACAAGAAAAAAACCTACAAAATCTTAAAAAATTTGACTAAACTGCCTGGAATCCTTGGATTTATAAAGTAAAAATGGATATTTGAGTGATTTGGGGAGTGTTTGAGACAAAGGGAGAGCAGAACGTATGTGAAAATGGTGTGTGTGGGTTTTAAAACTATTTTTCACGGTGGGGTCCACTCATTTTTCTAGGAATTTAACACCTAACAGTCAAGAGTCATGGGCGTGACTCCTGCTTGTAAGTGTCATTTTGAAATAGCAGGTACAACCTAACTCATGGGCATCAGTTATACCCATGAGCTCAGGATGTTAGCTCACCCTTAAAAGCCCAAATAAGTACAATAGCTCATTTATGAATCATGGGCACTGGTCACGGGCATGATCTAAGGCTGTGAGTCCATTTGTAGCTAATGTACTAAAAAATTTTCAGCTTAACACTTTTCCATTCTCACAGGTCATGCTCACAAGCATGAGATAAGGCCGTGAGGCAGTGAAACACAATTTTCACACCTTTTTACCTTAAATGTACCCTTTGGTTCGTACAACAAATTTTGGACCCTCCCGTGGCTTGAACCACTTACCATTTCACTTCGGTTTAAGCTCAAAACCTGTAAAATCTTCGACCAAGTGTCATACCTCTCTTTTACACAAGAAAAATAAGAAAAATAAAAACAAACATTAAATAAAACAAAGTAAAATTTTAACCATTGAGTTATTTCCCACCAAGTGCTTCTTTAACATCGTCTTAGCTAGATGTTAGGTAGGGCTTTCACCCCACCTCTTGTGATTCCTCAAACCCTCCATAGCACCCAAAATTTTCAAAACTAAGACATGCCAAATCAAATTTCCCATGGAGTTTTAAGTTTAGAAACTTCAAACATGACTCAAGAAGAGCTTTAGGAAGCCATACCTTGTCTCTTTACTTAAGTTTTACCTCTTGCTTCTTCTTGCTCTTCTTAGCCACTTTCTTTTGGGCCCCAAACTTGGGCTTCACAACCTTGCTCTTAGAAGGTTCCTACGGTACTATCTCCTTGCTCTCCTACACTTATTTTTCCTATTTGGCACACACTCAACAATAACATTATCAACCAACTTCAACTTTTCCCTTGAACTCTCATTTTTAACAAGTGAAGTGCAAAAATTAACTTATTCAAAGGTGTGTGGGAACATGAGTTATTGGAAGATAATGCTCTCATCTCTAACTCTAAAGGTCATTTTTCCCTCTTGCATATCAATGATGGCCCAGGCTCTGCCTAAGAATGGCCTACCCAATATGAGAGAGTTATTAACCTTATCTTCCATTTCTAAAACCACAAAGTCGATAGAATATACAAAATGGCCGACCTTGACCAACACATCTTCAATTACCCCCTTAGGGTAGAAAATAAATTTATTTGATGGTTGAATACTAAGATGTGTGGCTTTGGGTTCCCTTAAATCGAAAGCCTTAAAAACCTTGTATGGCATTAGGCTTACGCTAGCCCTAAGATCGGCCAAAGCTTTTTCAATATCTAAACTACATAAAGTATAAGGGATAGTGAAACTCCTTAGATCCTTAAGCTTTTAGGGTAGCTTCTTGAAGTTCATTGAACTTTCCTTTAAGAGTTGCACCACAGACACCTCTTCTAACTTGTCCTTCTTTATTAGAAATTCCTTCAAGAATTTTGCATACATTAGCATCTGCAAAAGAGCTTATACCAAATGAATTTTTATATGAAATTGCTTAAAAAAAGAATAGAAATTTACCATAGTCAGGGTTGGCTGAACTTTTCCTAAGCCTCGCTGGATAGGGCACCCCAGGCTTATAATATATAATGTGAGATTTAGGTCTTTCTGCCCCTTTCTCTTGAGTCTTCTCTTCTTAGCTCATCTCTTTCTCACCTTCATTACCTTTTTTCTCATTTTCCCTCTCAACCCCCTCCTCTACTTGAATCATTGCCCTTACCTTCTCAACTTCTTTTAAGTTTTTCTCACTCCTAAGAGTGATGGCCTTAAGCTCCGCCCTAAGGTTTGCCTCTGTGTTGCAAGGCAAAGCACCCGTTGTTCTCTCACTTAAGAGCTTAGCAATTTGTCCCACTTATGTTTTAAGATTTTGTAAGGAGCCTTGAGAGCTCCTATTGATGATGTCTTGATCTTGAAACCTAGCATTGGTTGATTGGACAAATTTCTCCTCAATTTCCTCAAAGTTGGCCTTTTTGGGTTGAGGGGTTTGAACTTGCATTTACATGGGAGGTTGTGGCCTTTGTTTGGATATCGGTGGAGGGCCCCTCTGTTCATTGTTATTTCTCCATGAAAAGTTTGGATGATCTCTCCACCCTTGATTGAAAGTGTTTGAGTATGGGTTGTTTCCTCCCCTTTGTATGCCTCCCAAGTAGTTTGGGTCCCACTTGACCCCAACATGTTGCATTCTTGAATGTGGAGGCCACCACTACAACTCTTACAAAATGAAACTTGAGCCCTAGAGGTACCTAAAGTAAATGCATTGAACCTTTTTATCAAAGCCTCCACTTGTACCAAAAGAGATGTCATTGTGTCTACAGTGTGAACACCCGACCCCTTAGTCTTGGAAGATCTCTTTGAGAGGGAAACCATTAGTAGTAGGATAATGACATTTCTTCGACCAAATCCCTCAACTCTTCTAGTGTTTTATGCTTTAAAGAACTACCTCCAGTCGATATTAGATTTTGCCTATTATTGTAGGTCAAGCCGTTGGTGAAGCTTTTCATTTGTTGTAAAAAGGAGAAACCATGATGAGGGAATTTTAAAAGTAAGTCTTTAAATCTCTCCTACTTTTCATACAAGGATTCTCTTTGAAGTTAAGTGAAGGAATAAATCTCATTTCTCAATTTGGCGATCTTAGTGGGAGGCAAGTATTTTTCCATTAATGCCTCCGCTAATTGTCCCCATGTTGTAAAGTGGCCCATAGGAAAATACTTAAGCCATTTCTTCGGGTTATCCCTAAGTGAAAAAGGAAATAACCGTAGCTTGATCGCATCTTCCATCACACTATTCATTTTGAATGTGTCGCATATCTCCACAAACTCATTAAGGTGGGTGTGAGGATTTTCATTAGCAAGACCTCCATATTGACATGAATTATGAATCATCTGTATAATGGCCAGTTGATCTCAAAATTTTTTGCTTCAACCCCTGGCCTCAGGATAGAACCTCCGACATCATTTAGTTCCACTTTTGTAAAGTTTTACATTATTTTTTGGATTGGAGCTCTAACACCTTGGCCATTGCCTTGGCCAACTCCATTATCATTTCTGACTCTTTCTCTAATGGCGTTTCTATTATCATTTACACCATCATTCCTATTATTGCTAAGGTTGTTACCCTCCACGTTTCCTTTAGGTACCTCTATGTCTTCAACCTCGACTTACTCTTCCTCTCCCTCAATTGTACCTTCGGGATCGATCGAAAGTGGATCATCTCCTGCCAAAGCTAACTCCCTTGCTTTTTCTCTCTTCTTAAATTCCTTTTAAGCTCAAGGTTATAGGGGAGTATATCGGAGGAGTTAGGTTTGGTCATAAACCGATACCTGAAATGCAACACCAAGAACAACCAAAAATTAAATAAACAAGAAAATAAAAGGCTAAATCAATAGCTTTGGATTTTTTTACTAATGTTGATTGTATTAAACCATAAACATAATCCCCAGCAACGGCGCCAAAAAATTTATAGAGGACACCTCCGCTATACACATGTAAGTACGGTGAGTCTCGGTATAATTCACCCAAGGGATTCTATGGGTTCAATCAATCAATCACTAATGTAATCTCCTAGACTATTACTTAGCTCACCAATATTCTAGGTCAATTATAACTAAAACTCAAATCTTAACTAAATTAATTAAAAAATTAAAGAGGGAATACAAAACACGAGGATAAAAGTCAAGAATGAGAAGCGTCCACCTAGATTTTGACTCGTATTTGACTAATTTACAAGGATAATGAATAACCCAATGAAAGTTTTAATTAATCATCAAATGAGTTTTTCACAAAACGCATGTAATCTACGTGCTCACTGCCATTTCTCATGGGTGTGATCAATACCCATTAGTTTTGCCTCTCTGAATACTTTTTGTACAACAGCAAATTAAGGCTTGGGTTTGAATCAAACATCTATCTAGAATTCCATAAATAATAAGAAAAATTCCTTAGACTACTGTGTGCTTATAAGGAAACCCTGACTTGGCATTTAGTAAGTTGCCATTTGCCTAAGATCAAAGAAATGGAAAATGGCCACATGGAATGTCAGAAACATTTTGGGGGAAATGGACTAGGAGAAACCCATCTAGTTGTCCTTAAGAAAACCCTAGTTTGCCCCTACGCAAGCCATTATATACTAATTTGGAGAATTATGCAAGCCACTGTTTAGGCTCAAAGGATTCAAAATTCAAAGTCAACTATATGGTCTAGAAGTAAGTTGCCATTTGCCCATCAAGTTTGACAAAAAAAAAAGCTGTTGAAAGATGATCTCATGGTATTTGTAGATCATTTTAGAGGGAAAATGATACCTTTAAAACTCCATATGTCAACTAAATCATTTCAAAGGTCAATTAAGAGAGCTAATATCAAGGATACATTATTGTCTCTATTAATTTGAGTTAATACTTTTGTAATACTCTGTGTTTCAAGAATTATTCTTCATCTATTATATTTGTTCTTAAGAAACCCTAGCTAGAAACATTAAATGTTTATCCTTATTCAACCTTATATTTCACTAGTAATCAAGTCAATTAGACTAGAAAATTCTTATACAACCCACTCAAAACACTTATATTTTGGGATTGTATTCCCAGTTGATTGTAAGGATAAAATTTCATGAAACTAAAAGGTTAGAGTCTCCAAAAAAGCATAGTGGAAACTCAATTCGTTTGATGGTTGAGATAATGGACATAGGAGGAAGAGATCCTCAAACCACTATAAAACCTGAGCATCTCTTAACCCTTCTCTCTTTATTTGTGTTGTCCTTCATATTTTGATGATTCCAAAATCGATAGTTTAGTTTTCATTGTAATGCAAAATATTTGTCAAATTTGTGTTTTCATGATTAAATTAGCAATTAAGGAGCATATGATGCATATATATGTTAATGGGACTTAAAGTATATGCATAAACACTTTGAATGGACTAACGATTATTTTAGAAATATAATGTTTTAGAATTGTCCAGAAAAGAAGGCATAAGCACATATAAAGACACTCCATACACCCCTTGACCTCATTGTGTTCCTAAACTTTGAGAGTCATGAGGCAACTGACAATTCTGGAGTTGCAACATTAAGGGTTCACAGTTAGTATGTACATATTTTGATGAATATATACTTATGTGATACTATGATGTGATTATGTACTTGGCATGCTTTATGTGTTATGTGAATGGACTTAAAGGGGATTTAGTTTAATTTTAATGAATCAAATCATTTTAAGATCATTTATAGATCAATTATATTTTCATGAATGTGCTAGAGAGTAAACATATCATTTATGCCATAATTATTTTGAAAAGTCTCAAAATCATTTTGAACCAGAAGTTTTGCAGTCCATATGCCCGTATGCCTTTAGGCCATACACCTGTATAAAGGTCATATGCCTGTATACCTTAAAGCATATGCTCGTATATAACTAGGCTATTTTTCAATTTTGCCTCTATACTAGCATACGCCCATGTGGACATCACCCCATATGCCCGAATGCTGTGCGACAGTTGGGCATGTAAAGTGTTTTAAATGTGTTTTTGAAAAAAAATTTAAACCATAAACACTTCATATGCAAACGACTTCATCTTTCTCCTCTTCAAATCCTCTTTTCAGGTTAATTGAAGTGTTTTAGTGATTTTAATTCATCTTTTTAACAACAAATTAGTGTTTTTCATCTTTTTTCATCATAAAAAAAATCTTAATTTACTGATTTCCCTCAATTTTTACTAAAAACCCTAATTTCCTTAAAACCTAAATTTCTCTAAATCTCTTGTTTGGATGCTCAATATTGGTCATTGTGAGTTTAAGAGGAACAAGAGGAGGTGCTATAAGGAGCAAAACCAACTCAGAGGGTGCAAGTTCTTCAAGAGCAGATATAAGGTGCTTTAGGAAACAAAGGGATGCTCTACCAGATCGATTACCTACGGTAAACCTTTGACCTCATAATTTTGGTTTAGTTTTTTTTTATCATAGAAAAAGTGAGAGGTGTGATAAGTTGCTCACCCTCAGCACACCAACTGTATGCACAACCTTATATGTGCTTCAATCATTAGAGGTTGAGAATGATGTGCATAATTTGCTAGAGGTAATATTCCATACTTGGAAGTGCCCAATAAGCTCACAAAAGGTATATACCAACCTAACCCTAGACTTCTTTTTCACTTTATGAATTGGTGATAAGAACTTGTCCATTAAATTCAAAATTTGAGGAAAAGAACATAATGTTTTAGCTAGGAAACTTGGAGAATGGTTAGGTATATATGGTGATGAAGGTGTGTTAGGGATGTCGTACAATTAGCTAGGGGATACAACTTGGAAGAGTATCACAAACAAACTTAATTTAATAATGAAACAAAATGTTAAAGCATCAAAAACACTTTCTTTTGCTATGTGAGAAGCTTCCTTTGTGGATTTCTTTATCCATCTCATAAGTTAGGAAAAATTATAGGTTCTCAACCAATCCACATAGTTTAACCCCATGAATTTTATTTGTATGTTATGCTCATTAGTGGATAGGATTTGTTCCTGTTATCAGACTAATTACAAAAAATAATAAGATTGTATTATTTTATGTGAAATGTAAATTTACTATCTTGACTTGGTCTTTAATCAAAATACTTCCAAATAGGAAACAAAGATTCCATTAGGGTGAATCTCTAGTAGGTTAATTGAAATCTTGCAAGTGAACAACTCTTGTTCATCAATGCCCACAAGCTACACATTATCTTTCTAGGGAGTGATTCTTGCAAGTGAACAACTCTTGTTCATCATATCTCAAGTGAGATTCAATCTATTTGGCTCCTAATGCTTCCAACCTCAGGTACACATTTCCATTCTTGGCCTTTCACAGTAGTTAAGTCAATCCCATTGGACCAACAAGTATAGAGATTTGAACATTGTATGGCTCAGGTACACATTGTCGTTCTTAACATACAATGTATCTTTTACTTATAACATCTCATGCTATATAATGATTTCAAGGAAATGCTTTCTAAGAATCATTATACCTATGGAGAGCCATGACCTAATATTTAACTTTGGGAGATTTCTTAGGCCTTATTAAATTAGGTCTCACTTTGCACATTATCCATTTTACATAAATCTCATGCATCATATATATCTCATATATATAAATAAAATGGACAATAATACATAGGTATGATCAACGACTTAAGGCTTCAATTCCTAGCCATAAGGAATGAGTAAGGGTTTTAAGTAATCAAATTACAAGAATTCAAAACTACACTAATCTTCATGCTCCCACTAGGAATCTTTATAGGTTGAACCTTTCTCTTACTCTTGCATCTCCATATTGCATGTGTACATAAAGTATCCTTATCATACCAAGGTGAGATTACAAAGTAAGATAGCTCACAGGCTCAATAATTTGAAATCCTAATCTAGTAATTAATTCTTAATTACAAACTCTTGATATAATAGAAGAATATTCATGCCCCACAAAGTTCATTTATTCAGTTAAAAGTCCATGATTAACCATACATTCCAAGACGACCACATTGCATCAATATATAACTCTTATATGTTAAGTATGTATTAAAAACAACCACTCTAAGCTACTGGGCTAGCATACGATCGTATAGGTTTTGACTATACAGTCATATAGACAAGTTAATACGATCGTATAGAAATACTTCTATACGGGCATATACTAGTATAGAGGCATTAGGAGCTAACCCATTAATACCATACTGTCGTATGGAAGAACTCCATACGCTCATATCTAAAGACAATAAATAGGTTTTGCACAAAAATTGGGTGGCTCCAATACCATTTGAAGGAAAGTTTATGAGTTGTGCAACGAAAGCAAGAAATGCTGAACCCTGGGAAAGGCTTCAACATTTTGTTTTGAAAAACTTAGTTTTGTTAAAACTCTTTTAACAAAAGTGGGTTAGGTAATTTTCCAAACTCTTTGAAACATTTCCCTAATCAAGAATTTGATTTCTTTAAAAATTATGTTAAAACTCTTTTAAAAAATTAGGTTTAGCCATTTTTCAAACTCTTTGAAGAATGTCTAAACCTAGGTTTGAGACCAGAAACCAATCAAGGATATTTTTACCAATTATGTGCAAAATAAAATATAAACAAAGAAATGTTAGAAGCATCAAATACCTTTCATCCTTCTTCGTTAAGCTCCCCAAATGTGAAGCCTCTAGGTTGAAACACACCAAGGTTCACCAAAGTAAGACCTCCCTTTGAATTGATGATTTTTCTTGAACCTCCTCTCTTGGTTGCCCAATTTTTGTTCAAGCTCGTTCTTCAATCCTTTGAGAGTATTTAGGATTTTTGGACTTTACTTGATCACCATCATAAACACTTATTCTTCTCAAGAATAAGATCAAGAAATTGAACTCTTGAATAACTCTTCTTCAACCTCAATTTCATTATGTTTGAAGTTGGTTGAGACAATTTCATTTCTAACCCTTAAAAGGAAATTTTTCTTTTTGCAATTCTCATGTCCAATAGTTAAAGGAGGAGGAGGAGGAGGAGGAGGAGGAGGAGGAGGAAGAGGAGGATAAGGAGGAGGAGGAGAAGAAGAAGGAGAAGAAGAAGAAGAAGGAGAAGGAGAAGAAGAAGAAGGAGAAGAAGAAGAAGAAGAAGAAGAAGAAGAAGAAGAAGAAGAAGAAGAAGAAGAAGAAGAAGAAGGAGAAGAAGGAGCAGAAGAAGAAGAAGAAGGAGAAGAAGGAGAAGAAGAAGGAGAAGAAGGAGAAGAA
>CAOJBK013581013.1:0-13888 GCA_948294925.1 Codiaeum variegatum
TAGCAAGAAAAATTAGATGTCTTATAAATTGAAATAGGGGAGAGGTCCACGATTAAATCATATTCATTGTTAAATCCCAGTGGACCTGTTACATCATTATTAAATTCAGACTCAGAAGAGGATTCAAAACCAATAATTGACTCTAACTCAGACTCAGCTTCAGTTTCTATTTTAGTCTCAGATTCAGCTGCTTCAAATGGACTCTAATCAAAATACCAGTTCATTAATTTTCCCTTGGTAGGCTTGATCATAGTGGAGAGGACAGATTTCTCCTCCTTGTCAGTGAGATCAGCTATGTCACCAAAAAGGCTTGCTTCCATGTTCTCTTTATAATCATTTTCCAGGTAGTACACAGGTTGGAAATCTTCAGTGGTCAATTTCACGTCAGAGAACAACTCAAATCCAGGAATTCTGATTCTAGTGTTAGGGTAGATCCATGGTTTGAGAAAAGAGCAGTATGGAACTATCTCACCCTACTTAACAAAGTAGCCGTTCAAGGTTCTAAAATAGGGCCTGAGGACAATATCAATTTCACCCCTCCTTTTTCATAACTGTAGAGTTCTTTCTAGCTTTTGCCTTTTCTTCCTCAAGTTCATCATCAGCTGGCTTATAGCCTAAACCAAATGGCAGAATAGATATGGGATAGTAATCAAAGGACTTGATACCTTACTGATTCTTACCTAGGCCCATACTAGGAAAATAAGTCATGTATTTGATAATATTTCCACCATTGGATTGCATTAAGGATTAAAATCCAAGGTAAGTGGCTCTTTCAGATTCTCTGTAGTATGAATGAATTGAAAAAATGAGAAGCCAGATAAAGGACATACTGACAACTCAGGTTGGATCTCCAAGATGGTACAATGTCTAGGACTTCAATGGGAAATTGACCCTTTGGTGTAAAGTAGACGGCACAGCTTTGGCCTGATGGATTTGAATCCTACCTAAGATCATATTGAAGCATGACAGCACATCAATGACTTGGAAATAGACTTTGAAAGTAGTCGGGCCCATGGTGACGGTCAGTGTAGCAACCCCAAGTACCTCTCTTTTGAGTTATCGTAACCCCTTACAATTTGGTCTGAAGGAGTGAAGTTAGTGGCAGTTAACCCCAAATAGCTTACAACATTCAAAGGGTAGACATTCAGTGTAGACTTATTGTCAACTAAGCTCATGGGGAAAATCTTCTCCCCTGTGATAATAGTGATATACAGAGCATCATCATGAGGACCCAAAGGCAAAATTTCATTGTTCGAGAAAGAAATAGCAATTCCCTTATTAGCACTACTGATCGATACAACTAAAGTTTCAAGGGAGATGTGATGTCTAGGTCTAGCTTAATGCCTTACAAAGAGCTTAGAAATGAGGATAAGAAAACATGAGTAAATTCTAGATTGAGATGTTAGCTTGTGTCTTCTTAAGTCATTTCAATATGGGATCCTCATCATGTTCAAGAGTCCCTTTATTCTGAGCCATTAGTTGGCTTAACTATGAGGCAACAACAGGAGCTTGAGTAATTCGGCCACTTTTGGTTGTAGCATCTATGTCTTAGCCCAAATGCCTCAGGTCTATAATAACATGGTAGTAATCATGGTGAATTGACCTCACTAAGGAAGTTTGGCCAATTAAAGGTGAGCAATTTAGGGAGATTGATCTCTCTTAAGGAAGATTAGTTATATCTGGTGTAATGGAAATTGCTTAGAGGCATGGCATTAGTGATGATAACAGTTGAGTCACCCTCCTCAAATTCATTTATTATTGCATTGATATTATGTTCAGGGAGGGGATTAGTGCCAATATTAACCTCGGGTAGTAAAAGCTTTTTCTCATCGATGAGATCTTAGTTCTTATGGCAAATGGCCTTGCAATCATCAGTTTTGTGCCCGAGCCCTTGATGATAGTCATAAATCTCATTCATGTTGAAGTTTTTTAGTAAAGGATTGGGAATGGGCTTGGGCTTGGGCTCCAATAGCTTGAAAGAATTCTTTTCCAAGCACTATCTCAAGAGGTAGCTCATAGTTAACCCCTTCAAACTAGAAAACTCCCTTCCATGTAACTGGAGTGGTTTGCAAGTTGTAATTGCATTAAACCCGCTATCTTTCTATGTACTAAAGGTTTTCTTAAAATGAGAGTATGAGGTATGGGTTTCATCCTTAATGAGGCCAAATTCTATTGCATCTTCTAGGTGAGAACCAACATCAACCAAAGCTTTAAAGTTAAGAAAATGATGTTTTATCATTCTGTCTCGGAACACAGGTAGTAGGTTTTTGACAACTATATTAATCTGCTCAGAATTAGTTGGCATATTAACCATCTGGGGGTCTTTCTCCCTCCATCTAGCAATAAAAGCCAAGAAGGTCTCTTTGGGCATTTGTTTGGTTGTTTCAAGATCTCTTCTCTTGATGTCAACCTCTTAGTTATATGCATATTGCTTCACAAAAGCATCACAGATGGATTCTCAAGTTTGTTTCTTAGAATCCTCAAGTTGTGTGAACCTGGTCAAAGCCGCGCCATCGAGGGACTTTTGGAAAAGCTGAGCAAGCAGCTCATTTTCTACCCCCATAGGACAGAGTGCCTCATCATAGATTCTTAAGTGCGTTTATGGGTAAGAGATGCCTATAAAATTCTCAAACTATAGCATCTGAAATTTTAGGGGAAGTCTTTTCTTAGGGAAAGGGATCAATGCTTTGATGTCTAGGACATTTTCCTTCTTTTTAAATGCTTGCAGGTCCCTTTCCATTTCTTCATATTTCCTGGTCATGTCCTTAACGAAGTGATGGCTTTTGACCCTTTTTGGGAAAGGATCCACAACAAGGGTGATAGGAGTGTTATTCCCATGGCCAGATTGTGGGTTCAAAATAATTACCTCATCAACCAGAGTATCAAAGGTAGCAGAAGCATGGAAGGTGGGATAGATCCTAACTTAGCTTAGCATGTTTTAGATCTTGCCTAGAATAGCTTGTTCCTAGCTTTACAACATTGCAATGAGAGTCTCTTGTTGGAATTTTATGACATCTTCCTGTCTCTGCACGAAGGTAGCCAGCATGCCAGTAAGGTCAGTTGATACAGATGCAGCAGGTGGAGCAATGGGGACACCAGTGGAGCTACTAGTTGGAACACTGGTAGTGGTGGCATCAGCAGCATGAGGTGGGATGAGGTTGTCTTCGGTTGACATGATGACCTTTTGGGAAAAGGGAAAGAAAGTGGAGTATCATCTTTTGAAAGAAATAGGCAAAGCCACGTATAAGCAGGTAAAGAGAAAGGTACTTTGAAATGTTTGGTTTTCTGTCTAGAACAATGCACTTTGTCTAATTTCAATTTTTTGGATGTAGTGATGCATGCATGTATGCATGAATGAAAAAGGTTTCATGATGACAGTAATATAGAGTCCATTAGGGTACACGGGACATAAAGTCAACTCTAATCATTACATGATGGCTTGGTAGTTTAGCAGTTCCCCATCGGCTAGAGGTCTCAACACACTTAACAACATGTGGACCAAGGAGACCCGTGTGCATCAAACTGCTATATGTACCTCGTTATTCCAACTAAAAGGATAAGCTGGGGCGCCCTGGAGTTGGATGATTTCACTATCAGCAAAGCAGTCCTTCAGAAGGGAGCTCACTCAATGCTACTCTCTATCTGGGTTTTCCTAATATACATGTGCATAGGAAGTGATGCATGAGAACTTACTTTTTATTCAAAAAATAACCCACTTTATTTTTTATCAATTTCGCCAAACTTCGCCAGTGGATTCGCCACTGATGAATCCCTGCCCAAACAGCCCGCGTGATTTCCCCTCAAAGAGTGCACCTGCAGTCCTTATCAGACCCGAAGAAAACCTTTCGGATTGTACTTTCAAGGCATCACGGATTATGGATTGGGTTCCCATATTTGTGTCCCAACATATGTCCATTAAAGTGCACATTGTGTGTGAAGTTATTAGAATCGCCACTTAACCTTTTAAAAAAATAAATTTTATTCTAAGGTGATTAAGAACCTTTTTATATTCAGTCCATTTTAGAAAAATATCAATTTTTAACCCAATTAGAAAAGCTAATCCTTTTTGGAACCAAAGGGGTACGGGGGTTTATGATCTAAAAAATATTTTAATAAAAATAGTTTTTGTACCATTTTAATTAAAACAAGATTTTGGCCCAAAAAAATCATGCAAGTTTAGTTAAAATGATTAGTTTTCATGTATGCATAAGCATTTATATCAGATGAATGCATGAACATGCCAGTATGCAAATGACATCCATAAAGCAGTAAAGACGTTAGGTTTGCTAGAGGTCCTTCCCCTAACCCACTTCAGGTTCTAGGAAAGGAAAAGCACCCCAAATAAAGCGATAAATTTTATACAAGCAAAACTATTAAATCAGGGGATCTACTCTCCTGACTTATAATATGGGAGGAACACACATTCCTCAAAGCACATACATTAATAGAACATATAGATACAAGCAAGTTGAACAATGAAAAAAACCACAACAGATAATGAAATAATATGAATGAAATAAAATAAATGTAAACAAAATAAAGAAAAGAAAAAGTTTGGAGTTGAAGCCTTGAATGGCTTGCTGGAATATCCCTTTGAATGGGAATCAAACCCCACGTTGTTCTCCCTTCTGGCGAAGGTTAGGGGTTATTCTGATAACAATGGAGTGGTTGGTTTGTTCAGTAGTTAATTGATTTTAGATTATTAAAAACAATTAACTAAGAAGGTTATTAATCAATTATGATACTTGATTAATGAAAATTGGATTTGAATATGAATGTACCTAAATTGATTTTAGGGTTTGGTTGATTTTAATTATGAAAATAATTTTCATAAAATTGCCTTCTTTTTGAATTAAAAGGGTTAACAATTATTCTAAAAACATGCCTTAGGTCTGAATTAAAGGGCTTAAAATAGATATTTGATTAAAGGTAAGAACTTTATTGTATCGTGCTTACCTTTTTATGTGGTTTTGGAATTGGAGGGTCTAATGGTTTGACAAAGCCGGAACGGGTCTCCGTTGTGTTCAGAGAGTGCTAATTGAGTGTCTAAATTGTTCTAGTATGAACTGGATTAAATACTGATTAGACGGATTGACTATCTGTAGTGTCTAAAATCGGAGTGTTTGTAGTGTCTGTTGTCTAAAAATAGTATTTTTGAGCCTCGGAATATAGTAAAATAGCATAAAAGGGCATCTGGCAAGTTTCTATAAGTGTAGTCTGAGAGTTGTCAAAAGTCGGTAAAAAGGTCGGAACCCAGGTCTGTTCTAGAGGGTCGAATTTATAGAGAAATGAATCAGAAAAAATCCTAAATGGTTGGCATGTGTGTTACACACTTCACGCATACACGTGGGCCTTCACGTATACGTGAAGGGCTTGACGCATGCGTTGAAGGCTTCAAGTATGCGTAAAGTCGTTTAAGCTTGCTTCAAGTCATTTAGCTCATGCGTCTATCATTTTGGGCCTAGATTCCTCCTGTGCTCGATTTTCTGAGTCCGGTTTGGTTTAATCCAATTCAGTTTTTTTGGTTTTCTTGGTCCATTTGAAATCTAATTTGAGCCTGATCAGATATGTTGGGATCATATTGATAGGTCGGATGCAATGGTGTCAAAATAATGGTTCACAGTAATATATTCTATTTGGTTCTGAATTAAATCCCTAAAATCTGACTTAGAAAAATTCACATATTCAAAATACTTTTTTTATTAATCAAAATTTGAATCGATTAATGACTTATCCAGTTAATTCTTTTAAAATTAAAATGAATTAGCTTCTGAACACCCAACTACCAATCCACTTTTCAAAATAACCCCACCCTTCGCAAGAATGGAGAACAATGTGGAGTTTGATTCCCATTCAAAGGGATACACTGGCAAGCCGTTCAAAGGCTTCAACTCCAATTTTCTAAAATTCCTTTTTATTTTATTTTATTTCACTTTGTTATTTGTATTTTATTATAATTAGATCATTTGTTCTATTTCCATTGTTTTGTGTAATCTGTTAGTTAGGGAATGCGTGCCTTTCCTAGATCTTTTAAACAAGAGAAAGGATCCCCTTGTGATTTTATTATTTTTTATGTAATTTTATTTATTTATCGCTTTATTCCTTTGAAATTTGCTATTGGGGATGTTTGTCTTCCCTAGTACCCTTTCAGACTAGAGGAATAACCCATGTTTACCTTTTTATCACTTTTGTCACTTTTACATTATAATTGTCATTCATGCCATATAATTGTTCATGTATCATTCAAGTATGTTATATTCTATTCATGCACCATGCCAGTATGTCATGCATACATGAAAACCAATTTTAACCAAAACCATATTAGATTTTTTAATCTAAAAATTGTTAAAGGAAAACGTATTCTTCTTTCTAAAATCAACATTTTTTGAAATTATTTATGAAAATAAATTATTTTCTAAATTGACATTTTGTATCAATCACGAGTTCCCAAATCCACCTTTAGTTTGAGGCTCTTCTTTTCCTATAAAATTGGGCAAAATCATTTTTAAAATAGAGTTAATTGATTTTTTAATTACCTTAAAAATGAGTGATTTTCTAAAAATTAAGTGGTGACTCACACACTCACACGTACATCCAACAGACTCATAAGAGAGTTCTCCTAAAGTGGGACTTAACCAACCCGATTCCATGCGCAATCTGACCCCACACGGTCAGTTTCCTAGAGCCAGAAACTTGAAGGCACACTATCAGGGCCTCATAGTGTGAAGGATCATTTTGTGCCAAAATGGCACCCATAGATTCATTTGTGACTAATAGGTAGAGCATGAGGGGTTATCCAGACTTAGGTGGATGGAGGATAAGATGATTGAGAAGATACTTTTTGATTTTCTCGAAAGCTTTTTGGCATTCATCTTTCCATTGCTTGGAAGAGTTTTTATTAAGAAGCTTAAAGATTATGCCACAGGTGTTGGCTAGTTGGTTTATGAATTGGCTAATGTATTAAAGATGGCCTAGGAAGTCCATTATCTCTTTTTCAGTCTTAGGAGGTGGCATGTCAATGATTGCTTTAGACTTGGCGGGATCGATCTCAACCCCTCACTTACTCACCATATGTCTAAGAAACACTCTGGATGAAGCTCCAAAAATACAATTAGCAGGATTAAGCTTTAGGTTGTATTGGCAAAGTCTAAGGAACAACTTATCCAAAGCATGTAGATCTTGTTTAACGATTGTCCCTTTGATAACCATGCCATCAACATATACTTCCATGTCTTTGTGCATCATGTCATGAAAGATTATTTTTACCATTCTCTGATAAGTGGCTCTAATATTCTTGAGGCCAAATAGCATGACCCTATAGCAATAAGTTTCCCATTCAGTGATGAAGGTTGTTTTCTCTTTGTCAAAGGTATGAACCAGGATTTGGTTATAGCCAATGGCTAGAGCAGTTAGAGATACCATTTATAAGCCGGCTAGCTCATCTACTAGTAAGTCGATGTGTGGAAGTGGAAGTCATCCTTGGGATAAACTTTGTTAAGATCTCTGTAGTTAACACACATTTTGACCTTGTCGTCTTCTTTAGGTACTGGGATAATATTAGTAAACTAAGAAGGGTAACTTAGTGGCTTGCTAAACCCATGTGACAGTTGCTTTGAAGCCTCTTTTTTTTTATTAGAAGTGACCATTATCCCTTCATTCAGTTGATTTTTTGCTTGATAGGCTTATAATCTTAAAAGGTCAGAATCTTATGGATGGTGATTCTTAGATCGAGGCTGGTCATATCACTTGGCTTTCAAGAAAATCAATCTTTGAACCTCTTAATACTTGATTCAGTAACATACCTATTTGATCATGTAGATGCAATGAATGTAGTTTTTGGTATGTCACTAGTGTCATCATTTATGGGCTCTTTAATAGTATCAATTATTTGGTTTATTTTTAGATTCTTTTTTTCTAATTCATTAAACTCAAATTCACCACTTGTAACACTAAAAGCGAATAAGAAAACATGATTATAATAAGAAAATTTATTTGTCTTATTCATTTCAAAAGGAGACAACTCCATAATTACATATAGCTAGTAATTGAAACTAGGGGATAAATTAAGGGAGGACTGGGGAGACTCAGAGGACTCCAAACTCTCAGACTCTATCTCAGATGAAACTCTAGAAGAATCTTCAGTTTTGGGCAGTCCATCCAATTCATGTTCAAAATCTAGGAGGACTAGATTC
The DNA here is from genome assembly GCA_948294925.1 of Codiaeum variegatum. NCBI lineage: Eukaryota > Viridiplantae > Streptophyta > Magnoliopsida > Malpighiales > Euphorbiaceae > Codiaeum > Codiaeum variegatum. Next base: position 8,193 of record CAOJBK013581013.1, read on the forward strand.
TCTTCCAAAGACCAATTGTTCAACTCTACAGTAACAGCTTGGATGAAGGTAGTGAAATCAGCTTTTACCTCCTCATTAGTCAGAAAGTCAACCTCCATAAAGAGTGCAGATGCCATGAAATCCTCAACCTCAAAAGTTAATTGAAAAATAGGCTAACATTTCTCAAGCAGCATCTTGATATCAAAAAACACCTCAAACCCTGGAATGGTAATGCTAGTCATAGGACAGACCCATAGTTTAGAAAAAGAACAATAAGGAATAGACTCTCCTTGTTTAACAAAGTACCCATTTAGTGTTTTGAAGTAAGGCCTCATGGATTAGTCATACTCCCTCCATTTTTTAGTATATCAGACCTTTCTCTTACCTTGCCTTTTCTTCTTCGATCCCGTCCTCGGTGGGATGATAGCCTAAACTAAAAGGTGGTGTAGAGAATGGATATTCATCAAAAGACTTGATTCCTTATTGATTTTTACCTAGACACATCCCAGGAAAATAAGCCATCTTCTTCATAATGTTTGCAATCATGGGATTGCAATAAGGATAAAAGTCGAGGGAGATTGCTTCCTTCATATTTTCAACAGCTTCAATGAATTACACAAAGGAGAATCCAGATAATGGATAAGTAGACATCTCAAGTTATATCTCCAAAATGGGGAGAGTGGCTAGGACTTCAGACTTTATTAATGTATCCCCTTTAACAGGAACTACCCCACTTTTAAATGGAAATTTGACCTTTTAGTGTAGTGACCAAGGCATAGCCTTGGCCTTATGGATCTATGGTTGGCTTAGAAGTATTTTGAAGCATGAAGGCACATCTATTACTTGGAAAGAAACTTTGAATGTGGCATACCCAATGGTGGCAGTCAGAGTAGCCACTCCAAGGTTTTCTCTCTTTAAGTTGTCTTAAGCCCTCAAAATCTTATCGGAAGGCATAAAATTAGTGACTTGCAATCCTAGACAGCTTGCAATTTTAAGAGAACAAACATTCAATGTGAATCCATTATCCACTAAGGCCATAGGAATGATCTTATCCATTGTGATAATAGTAGTATACAAGGCATTATTTTGAAGACCCCAAGGAGGGATCTAATCACCAGTGAAGGCGATGGTAGCGCCCTTAGCAGAACCAGTGATAAAAGTAACTAGAGTGTATGGAGTTATGTCAATGGGTGCTTGGCATTGGTTGAGAGCCTTGCACATTGCTTGGTGGTGTGGATATAAAGATATAATCAAACTCCAAATTGAAATGTTGGCTTGTGTCTTTTTCAGTTGCTTGAGCATGGCATCCTCTTCAGGATCAGGGGTGCCTCTTGATGGAATAATTGGTTGTTAGGGTGATTGAATTGGAGCTTGTGTAACTATACCATTTCTTATTATAGCATCCATTTTAGTAGTCATGCTTCTTAGGTCAATCACTCAACTGTAGTTATTTTGGATAGACTTTCCTAAGAAAGGTAGGTCATCCATAACAAAGGAGAGATCAAGTGAGATAGACTTCCCTAAGTAAGATAAGTCATCTCTAAAATAGTGATAATTACTCAATGGTGTATCAGCAGTACAAATCAAATGGGTGGAATCTCCTTCCTCAAATTCCACTAAGATAACATTGGTATTGTGTTCACAGAGAGGGTTGGAGTTGATATTCAGGAGAGAAGCAGGTGGAAAGAGTTTGCCAACATCAATCAGATCTTGGACCTTATGTTGAGGGCCTTACAGTTATTAGTCTAGTGGCTAGGCCCTTAATAGTAGTCACATCTTTCATTTATATTGAAATTTCTAGATGGGGGAGGATTTGAGATAGGTTTCAATTCAAGTGGCTTGATTACACCCCCTTCCAAACATTTCTTGTAGATACTGCTGAGTGAAACACTACCAAAATCAAAAAAACAAATTATCCTTTCTAGTTGAATTGGCTTTTAGGCAGAAATAGCATTGACTTCCCCATCCTTTTGGGTGACATTTCCTTGATGGATAGGCTTTTTGAATCTAGAAGAGGAAGTTTGGGCCTCGTCTTTGATGAACCCAATATCAATTCTGTCTTTGATGCGAGAGGCAATAGTAATCAAAGCTTTGAAGATAGCAAATACTGTGTGATCGGTTTGTCTCAATACACAAGGAGTAAATTTTTCACAACTATATCAACTTGTTCAATTCAATTAGTCTGTTTACCATTTGTGAAGCTTTCTTCCTCCATCTCGTAATGAACAAGGAAAAAGTTTCTTTAGGATATTGTTTTATGGTTTCTAAATCTCTTCTTGTAATATAAACTTCAACATTATAATAATATTATTTTACAAAGATATTACAAATAGATTCCCAGGTCTATTTTTTAGAATCATCTAAATCTACAAACCATTTAAGGGTAACACTAAAAAGTGATTATTGGAATAACTGAACAAAGAGCTTTCCATCCATACTCAATGGGTGAATGGAACCATCGTAGATCTTGAGATGGGTTTTTTGACAAGTTATGCCATTATATTTCTTGAAGATAAACATTTGGAACTTCGGAGATAATCTTGCATTCGAAAAGAGGTTGATGGATTTGACATACATCATGCCATCTCTTTTCTTGATCGTATTCAAAGTCTTCTATATCTCTTCATACTTTTCAACTATAACCTTAAAGAAAGGATGGTCTTGATCCCTCTTTTGGAAAGGATCTGCGAGAGGAGATGTTGGTGTGATGACCCCACGGTTAACTTGTGCGGGGATGGCAATTGGAGTAGCATCTTCTACCATGGGCTCCTGACCAGAATTGGAGGAGGTAGATACATTGTTGGCTTACTGGATGCCCACTTAGGCCATTATAGATTGGACACTTCTCAAGATAGTATGTTCTTAGGCTTAAATCATAGAGGTCATAGTCTCTTCTTATTTCTTAATGGTCTCATCTTGCTTTCTCATGGCCGTAATGTCTCTTTGAGGGGCAGCGTATCAACAACAGGAGGGTTTGGTGCATTCTCGTTGTTAGACATGGTGACCTTTAAAGTAGATAAAAGAAAATAGGGTATCAGTAATTTAGCATAACCAAGGTAGACTTTGGTTTAAAGGGAATAATTTGGAGTATTTTTTTGTTTGGTTTTTAGAAAGGTTTGGCCTTGGTCAAGTTCGAGATGGCATGATGCATGTATGTATGCATGAATGAAAAAAGGTTTCATGATGATAGGGTAATATCAGTATTATGGTTCATGATACCTAAGGTCATCTCTAATCATTACATGAAGCTCGTTGGTTTAGAGGTTACCTAGTGACTAGAGGTGTGATATACCTAACCACATGTGAATCAAAGAGATTTGCATGGGTCCAATAGTTACATGCAACCTCATTATCCCAACTGAAGGGATCAGTGGTTCGCATTGGGGTAGATGATTTCACTGTCAGCAAAGTAGTCCCAAGGAGGAAAGCTCACTTGATGTTACTTTCAATCATTGGTTTCCTAGAGATAGGGGTTCATACTTAGTGATGTATGAAAAACCTTCTTTGAAGCCCTCACTTTAATTTGAAATTTTAGTTTTTTTCTCCCCAGTGGAGTTGTCAGTTATGAGGCATAGGCCGAACACCTCGGCACACGCCTTAAGATTTTTGGGTGCTTGAGGAAACCATCCTCCTTAGATTGATTACACATTTTGGTGTTCGCTTTAGTGCATGGTTCTCACACAAGAAGACCCATACGGTCCATTCTAGTGTATGTGCAATGTGTGACAGTGAATCACCACTTAATCTTTATAAAATGAGGGTTTTAAAGGTGATTAAGAAACCAATTATTTAATGCCATAAAATTATTTATTTCAAGCCAATGGAAAACTGGTTTTAACTATGAACCAATGCCGAATTCAGAGGCTGTGAGTTTGGCTTTAAATCTTTTTTAAAAAAATGTTTAATTTTCTATCTTTTGGCTAAAACATTCAGATTTGGTTTTAAAATTGGTTTTTATGTATGCATGAACAGATATTGAATGATACATGAACAGGTATAACAATTTAAATAATGATGCATGAATAAGGTATTGAAGGGTGAATATCGAGTCGCGCAATGGAAGCTAAAAGATTTTAATGAAAATCTGATGTAACTCAATTTTTTATTAGTTTGTAAAGAACTTTTATAAAACATTTACCATGCCAAAACTCTTTTAGCATGGTTAGGTTTAGATATTCATTAAACTCTTTAACAAATTACTAAACCCTAATTTTGAACCCAAATTCAATATCAAGGATTCTCTACCAATTATTGTGAAAAACACAATAGCAACAAAAAAGGGTTATAAAGTATCAAATACCTCAACTCCTTACTTCATTTATCTCCTCAAGTGCAAAGCTTCTATCTTGACTCACACCAAAGTTATCCCAATGGCTTATGTCTCCTTTTCTGCTTGAAGAAGCTTGAACCCTCTCTTGGTTACCTAAATGTTTGGTTCTTGCTTCTTGATTGAGAACTTGAGACCTTTAGGGATTTTATTGGACTTTGATTCAATACACTCTCCTTTCTAAGGATTTAGAAGAAAAGTTTCTAGTTAAATAAGCTTTCTTCAAAAATAAACTCCCTCTCACTAAATAGTGTGTTTAATTTGAACTTTCTCTCTCTAACTCTTGAGAGTTTCTCACTCTAGCTTCTTGAAAAATAAGATGAATAGTAGAAGAGTTCAAATTGCTTAGGGAAAAAGATGAAGAACCTAGGTTTATATAGTCATCATCTTTCTTCCCTTTTCCTTAATTGTGGGAGGAAATAAGGGAATGTGTTTATTTAACCATTTGACTAAGGGATTAGTCAATAGGTCAAATAACACAAAATCATCATTAGTAAGAACCATCCTTTAATCTCTCATTAACCACATCTCATGTGGATTAGGTTAATCATCTCATTATTAAGCCTAATTATTTTATTTAGTCCAAAACCATTCAATTAGCCATACCCATTTATATCTCATACAAACTAAGACTTAATTGAATTAATCCCTTATCAATTAGACTTCAAGACATGCCAGCATCTTTGTAAATTTAATTACAAGTCTAAGTCAATCATTGTTAATAATTAATTAAACTCTTTAATCAATTATCAATATGATTAAATTCCAAGCCATGGTAAAAGCTATATGGTATGTGAATTACTAGATTCATGTTCTAATTAGCAATGGGATAAAGAAAACTCTTTTCTTCACACCAAGTATGTAATCCATAATGCATACTTAGTCCCATAAGTCGTGAGTGACGTCTAGCCTAACATGTCATGACTACCTAATTAGAAATGAATGTTGGTGATTATATCCTTGACATTTCATGGATCTCTTGATTATAATTACCATGCACTCAAATCCCTTCATTATGAATTCTCGATCTCATCTAGGGTCATAGAATAGTCAAACCCTATATGCTAGATCAAATGACTTCTATCTAGTTCTAATTCTCAATAAACCGAGTGAATCTATACTACCTTGGCCAAGGATTTGTGAATTGAGAACAACCAGAAGTCATAGGACTCCTTCCTTGTTAACCCAAGTTAATGAATTCTATCTTGGAGATCACTTATCTCAACATACCACTAATTATGGCCACCATATGCCATATACCAATACTTGATAAGCATCGGTATGTAAACAGTAACAAATCATAGCCACCAATATGTTAGATAACATGTCACCTCAAGTCTAAGGATTATATGCATAATCATAATCTAGATGATCAAACATTGACTGGTGG
>CAOJBK013581056.1:0-10592 GCA_948294925.1 Codiaeum variegatum
ATCAGTTTCACTTTGAATTGCATTAAATTTTTCAATACAAATAAAGTTTGAATTATTTACCTTTATTATTCTTGAATTAAAAGGTCATAAATAATAAAAAAATAAATAAAAAATATAGGAAGTCATGTTATGAAAGAAAAAAACTTAAAATTAAAAAGACTAAAAGTTACTGTTAGAATAATTTATTTAACAATTACATTTAATTTTATTTTTTTGATTAGTAGTTGAATTTAAATTATCATTTAGTATTATATATGATTAAATGTTATCAATAAATTCAACATGTAATATAATTTATTACATTTTAATTTATAATAATTATTAATTATATTGAAGATATAATGGGTCATATAGTAACATAAAGGAGGCAGTGGATCACCCTGCCTAAGTCTCTTTGAGCTCTTGAAACTTTTTTGAGGAACTCCATTATATATATATATATATATATATATATATATATATATAAGAAATTCAATATGAATGAGGGATAAAAGAAAAGTCCAAATATATAATTAATATATGGTAGGCTGGATTTTAATGTTGTCCAAAGAAGGTTAGTTTTTTTTGTACTAGTGTGTGTGTATCAATGTTGATATTTTGCTCATCTTTAATATTTTTATTTTTAGTTTCAAAAAATATATAATTAAAAATAAATTATTTCGTACCATTCAATTTGCCATGAAAAATATTTCAATAATATTATCTATCTATAGATTATAATTCTCATATAAATTTAAAAATTAAAATTAAATATCTTTGAATATTAACTTTTTAAAAATATATATAATTTTATAATATATAATTTATATTATTTAATTTGTTTTTAAAATTATTTTTATAAAATTATATTTTTTATTTATATAATAATAAAAAATAATAATCAAAATTTAGTTTAAAATATCACAAAAATTTGAAAGATGACTATAATTTGTAATTAAAGAAAGTTTTTCTTTTTCAAAATTTTAATGATAAAATTTCAGCAGAGTAAGCAATAAATAATTTTGGACAGACAACTTCGCAAGGAAGGTTTGCACTTTATATATACACTTACTATATAGACTAAAGGAACTTACAGAGGAAGCCGCATATACACAAGGAAGGAAGACGAGTCAAGAAGAGAATCAAATCCAAGTGTGCTAGATCTGCTATTCAGCGCCAAAAAGATTTTACTTTCTATTTGTTTGCCTTATTTTTCATTTTCAATTTCTTAAAATACGCACGAAACACACGCTTCTACTACTCTTACTCATGAACTTCCTGTTTCTTTACTTATAAATCACCCAGAATCTCAAATCGAAGTCTCGCCTTCAATCTCTCTCCAGATTTTCTCTGGTAAGTGCCTTTGATTCTCTGCAAAGTCTGGAGCTTTTTCAAAATGTTGCTTGGAATTTGCATTTTCGATTGGAATCGTTTTTTCCTTCTAGAATCGGAGCTCAATTGGGGTGATTATCAGCATAATTGAATTTTTTTTTGGGTTGATTCGATTTTTGGGTAGTGTCTGGATTCTAATTTTGATGCTTAGTTGGCTGAACAAGTTTCAAATTCAGGATTTGGCTCTTCTGCTATTTGTTGATAGTCTTATTAGTGGACCATTGTTTTGGAGTAATGCTTGGTGGATGGTTGTTTAGAAGTTTGCAGGCATTGGTCTGCAATGTTTCAGCAATTTGGTACTTTTTAATTGGTAGATAAGCATTTGATATCCTATAGTTTGCTGTATTATAAAAAGAAAATCAGTCTTGGTGGATATATCTGCCTTTGAGCCTAGTAAATAATGCAGTATTGCCTTTTTTCTTTCTGTAAGGTTCTCATAACTATGTTTGGTTTGCTTCTTTACCAGTTTGTTTAAAATTTCAAATAATGCCATCCTCCCTTCCAACTTTATATCCCTAATTGCATACTAAGCTGATTTTTGTTATTTTATTCAGTGAAAAAATATATTTAAATGGAATCATCTCCTTTGAACACAAAATTTGAAGACAGTGATGAAAAGGCCCTGAGAGGTTTATCTGAGGTATTTGGCTCGTCTTTTTCTCTCAAAGAAATAGCTTCTGCTTATCACAAGGCAGACAACAATGCAGATTTGGCTGGTGAATACCTATATGAAATGCAAGAAAGCTCCTCTACTTCTTCATCCATTGTATCTTCCGGGGAGGAAAGGGGCATAGAAGCTTTCAAATCATTCTCTAGCTATATTCATGAGAAACCATTACACCCAAATGGAAAGTTCAGAACTTCAAAGCAGAAGTGGCGTCCAGTTTCAGGTGGCACAGTTTCGAGCGTTCTCGGCAAATATTATGTTAAGTCCATGCCAGTAGCCAATGGTTCTTGTCTGGGAACTAAACCAATAAAATTGGACGCAAAGGAGTTTCCAGTGTCTGAACTGTGGGGAGGGGAAACTAAGCCTAACCCTACAAAGAATGATCATATGCACAAGGATATTGTAGATTTTATCTTCAGAATGCTCGGAGATGGCTTTCAGCTGGAAAGAGATGTGATTCATCAAGTTATTGGTAATCATGTTATTGCAGGAAGGAGGGTTTTTACATTGTTGATTCCTTGATTTTGCATTACATCATGTTGCATCAAGTAAAGGGTCTATTTAATGAGACCGCTAATCTTGTTTTATATTGAATATGCAGATAAATGTGGATATGACATTCAACAGGTACGCATATTATACATTTTATGATCAAATTTTCACATTCTGGTAAACACCCTTTTCGATTGCAATCATCCTTTTTTATTTTTGTTAAAAAAAGATCTTCTCGATAGTTACTGCTGTTCAAGTTGTTGTTTCTTGTACATGCCCCATATTCTATTGGTTGACATTTGCTTCTGGTGTAGGTTTGGGAATATGTTCTGTTGGTTTTTCAGTAATTAAACCTTATGGATAGGTTACTGAAAAGATTACAAAGCTCCATGAGCTGAATTCCATGAGAAATGAGGGTAGATCACCAACTATAAGGCCTATGCATAAATGTGATAAATTTGTTATAACATCTTAATCACTGAATGCACCCTTAAATTGTTTCCCTTGGTCCGATTGAATGCCTCTGTCATTTCCTTGAAAGCCTGTTTCTTTTTTTTTTTTACTTTTTCTCTGGTAGCCACATGCATGGCTATGCTATAGAAGTTCTGTAACTTTAACGGCCTCTATGGCAGGTTGAAACAACAAGTATGCTTCCTTTTCTGAATTTCTCGCATAGAAATGTGCAGCTGGAACTGCTGTCTTGTCAACCACTGCTTGAGTCTTGTCTTCATGTAAAATCTGGGGTCTTATTGGATTATCTCCTTGGTAACCCCTACTCTTGGTTTTTCTGTTGTCTGCATTTTGGTAGCATAATGCTTTCCGGAGCAGTCCGTCAAAAGCTTTGCTTGTTCAAGGCATTTGGGATCTTAGAGTCAAGGCTGAAATTCATCAAGTGCAATTTTGACATTTCTTATACTTCTTTTGAGTTACTTGGTTTTGGAATTGCATTTTTGGTGTTTTAAATGTCAGTATGTTTGACACTTCACATTTTTGGTCTTATCAAGTTTTGCTGAGATTTTTCGAAGAAATTTGCCTGTTTATCTTTCATTACTATTTATATTTACCTATAACATATTCTTTTCTTTTCCCCTCTGAGTTCACACAATGTAATTAGCCTTATTTTCCCACTTCTGATTCCTATTTCAAAAGAAACATAATTGCATAAATGTGTCAATTTGGGTGGTAGAATCACACATTTAAGATAGCAGAATCGATGTATTAAATAGACCACACTAGGACATCTAGTTTCATCTATTTGTTGTCGTGGCACATTATTTTTACCACCATAACATAAGTTCGTACTCTTTTTTAAAAAAAATATGGGTTTTTCAATTGTCTGTACAAATAGTAAATATACATAGATTAAAGAATTCCAGGTTAATAATTTTGTTTAATCAGTTGAATGTTAAGCAATTTTTTTAGCTTCACTTAAACAAACTCAAGAGAATGCAACAATACTTGAATATATGATGAACATATACTGAGGCTACTGTGTTTAATAAAGTAAATTATGAAAGTAATTCTAGTTTTTCACCATTGAAATTTCATTCTTATGTTTGCTTTGCTAATCACTTCTAACTTTTGTTAGTTTTGAACCTTTCAGAGCATGGAGAAACTATTTGATTTGTCAATGGGGACATTGGATGAAGGGAATAAATGTGTTGGTAAATCCACTTCAAAGGTTAGTTTAATATGCCAAAGTTTAAGAATGCAGCTTGTTGGTTGGATTATGTTCTAGTCATTTTACCAGGACGCTGAAGTGTTTTCCTTCCCTGTTCTTCTTTATTTGCTTGTTAGTGTTGCACATTGTCCTAAATTTGTCAACAATTGCACTTAATATGAGAGAATCACTGTGACTTAGTTGATGAGCTTCTTCAACTCTTAACTGCCGTTTATACATTTCATAAAATTCAATTGAGGTATAAACGTCTTGAGTGTGCAAATAATGTTGCTTCAGTTTTCCTAGCTAGTTTCTGGTTTCTTTTCTATGTTTATTTATGTTTCTTGTTAAGTAAGTCTTACAGTTGGTATTGGGTTCCTTTTTGGATTTGAAGCTAACTTTTTCAGTACAGGATTATGATCATACTCATTTGGCTAAATCATAGTTCTAGACTAGACTAGGAAGGAACCTAATACATAGAAAGAACCTAGTACTAATTAATGCTATGTTTGGGAAAAAAGTAGGGCAGGGAATGAAAGGGTAGAGAATGAAAGAGTGGGAAAAGAATAGAATTGGTGAGGAATGTAGTTTTCCCAAGTTGTTTGAAAAAGGATAAAAAAAGGAATGGAATGAAAATAATAATTATTATATATTGTAAAATTATAAATAAAAAGTTTTATATAAAAAATAAATAGATAAATCAATAAGTTATTATTATTTTAATATATTTTAATGTTTCCCCACCTTTCCCCTCCAAAAGTAGAAGAAAAAAAATTATGAGCCCTAGTGATTACTTTTTAAAAATTTTTCTCTTCCCCCACCTTTCACCATCTCTTCCAAACAAGGGAAAGATGGTTTCCCTAATCCCCCTTTCCCCAACCTTTTTTCTTTCCCCAACTTTCCCCACCTTCCCAAACATAGTGTAAAAGACTTATAAGAAACTAGGAACCTAAATAAAATACTAATTTAAAAATTAGATAAAAATAATTCCTAAAATTTTATTTTCTTTTGCCATGACTGCGCTACCTTCTCATACAACAATACCTTCACATTGATCATCACTTCTCTCTACCTCAGTATAATGACTAGGCTTTTCTTATTAAAATGTTCTTTATTACAGATTGGAGATGCCAATCCAAATTCTGAGGAATCTCCGAGTCAAGAGATAGTGCTACCAGTGAGTTCCAATTGTGGGTATGTCACTTGTGTAATTCTAGCAAGTTAAATATTCTTTTATTTCCCAAGAAGGGATGACCAACGAATTTCTGCCATCAACCAGTTCTTCTCACATAGAGGGAGGATATCAGCTTGTTCTTATGAATCTTTTGAGATCATAATGAACTCTATTTTCTTTGTATTCATTCAGTAAAGCAAATGGAATTTCAAATGCGGAAGGAGGATTTTCTGGACAAGAGGAGAGAAATGCTCTCCAGAAGGAAGTATTGGCTGCATTCTTTGGTGCTACTGATAGACCCAAGGCGTTATCTAGAAGCAAGAAAAAAACAGTGAGAAGACCTCGAGTATTTGGAGAGCTGGTAGTTGAACCTCCAAGAGATTTTACCTTAGAACGCAAGCCTGCTTCAGTTGGTTCAAAGCAAGAAAATGACCATGGTATGTACTTCCTTCAGTAGTTTGAGAAGCATCATTAACTTGTACTTTATATGAAACTTTCACACAGCCAACAGGAAGCTCTAGAAACAGAAATGTTATTTGAGATGTCAAGTATTTTTTAGTTGACTCAAATAAACTCACTATCAGAACCTTATCTATGAACGAAAGGGGAAAAGAAAGTTGTTGGAATAATATTGTTGAAGAGGATTGCAAGTATTGCATCAGAATATGCAATTACATTAGCTCTCTGTTCCCATGGCCTACACCGTGCACTCCCACTTTTTCAAATGATATGATTCAGTTGTTCAACTGTTTCATGGTTTTCTTCCTTCAATCCTGAGCAGTCTAGTATTAAATGCAGATGAAGATGAAGAGGATAGTTATGAGCAGCTTCGTAAAGCTGTAATGGAGTATCGGGTCACAATGAAGGAATATTATAAAGCTGTAAGTGTTCTGTTCCGTTTTTGTTCTCCTTCGTACTCCTTTTATCAAGGCCTTATATATATATATTCAATTTGTGCTTGCAGTATATATAAACTGAACTGTTATTTTTTGTGGTACAAAAAAAAGGGTAGTTATAAATTTAGTGTCTCAACTTTCTTTTGTTTCAAATCAGTGTCTCAACTACTTTAAATGGTTCTAAATTAGTGTTTTTGACCGATTTACCCATTGTCGGAGTGCTTTTTCAGCATTTTGTAGGTCTAAAAATGATGATAAAGCATGCTACATCATAATTAAATAATATTAAAAGATTAATATATCATTTTAGAACTTAATTAAGTAATTAAATTTGAAGGGTAATTAAGTACTTAAATCTGAGATGACCCTATTAATTTCTTATAAATCAATTAAAAATACTAAATCAGAACCATTTTAAATAGTTCAGACACTGATCTGAAACAAAAAGAAGTTGAGACATCATTTTAGCCAAAATTGAAAAGTTGAGACACCAAATTTATAATTTTACCAAAAAAAAAAAAGAGAAACATATATTTACTAACTAATAAATTTACCTCCGGATGAATATTCATCTAGTTGAGGTCTGCTGTGCCTAGCTTGGTCACACTTGTTTATACTTATATAATCTGCAATAGTGTTTGCTCTGATTCATCTTTTTATCTTGACATGATGAATGGGCATGTTTGTCCCTTGTCAGGCGGTGAATGCATATGCAAATGGAGATTATGATCGAGCTCAAAAACTTATGGATGAGGTAAGGCTTCCAACCATCATAAGAAAGAGGAGTATAACCAGTATCAGTATTAAGGAACTCAAAATAAATTAGGCTTTTTTATCCAATTAGTAATGTGGATGAACCTAAGGTTAAAAATCAAGTAGTGTCTGCTAAGTATTCAAGTTTTCAAGGATCGATTTTTTCTCAATTTGTAGCATTACATTAGTAAAATTTGAAATGTTTCCCAAAGGTATTGTTATTTCAACAACCTACAAGCTAATCTTAGAAGGGATATCTCATGTAAGATGAATACTAATATCATATATGATCAATCTGAGAAGAGAATCTCATATAAGATCTCATATTAATCTTGTTGGGTGGTTCGAATTTTTTAGCTATAAATGTCATGTGTCGTGCAGGGGCACTTTTTTCATGAAAAGGCTAGCAAGGCCGATGAAGAGTCTAGTCGGAAGATTTTTGAAACCAAGTTAGTGACTTCCTTCTCTAGTTTTTGTGACTAAGCGTGTATTTTGAGCATTGTCTTTCCTTTGTTGCATTTCTGTGTTGGCCTCCTTTTGATATTTGTTATCCTCATTCGATCAGAAATGTAGATACACAAGACGGAGTAACGCTTGACTTGCATGACCATGATGCCAAAGAGGCAATGCGGCTTCTGAAGTGTCATCTCTCTTCACTTTCAGGCATCTCATGTATGTATAAGTTACTCTCTTGTTTATATGGGTTACTGAATCATGTCAAATAACAGAAGATCATTCAAATCACTATTTTGCATCAGCACTTAAGTATCTGAAGGTCATCATTGAGACAAATGAGAAAGATACCACAAAAGGGGCTCGTAGAAGATTAGTAAGTTGGCTAATTGATTTAACTTTTCCTTTTCTGTTTCAAATTCAATGTGACATGTTTGTTCAGTGCTTTTTTCACTTCTCTACGGTTTTTACCTTTTCAGTTTGAGATTGGAAATTGATTTGTCCAACATTAAACTGACGCTTAAAAATTGCTGGGTGTAAAATAAAACAATTTGAATATTGTCAAGAGACGCATTCCTGGCAACTTATATAACTTAGGTTAATAAAATAACAAGCATATTTAATCAGCAAGCTTTAATAACCACAGCACTCTAAACCGAGTTCAATATTTCACTGGGGACGTTGTCTGTTTCTTTTGATTGAAATCCTGTTCATGACAGAAGTCACAAGGATATGACTAAATTATTATTTACCTATGTATTTTTTTTTCCTGCATAGGTTATGAAGCTGTTGGAGAAGGAATCAATCAAGTGGACAGAAGGACCATGCGCTGGAACAATATTAATTCGTTTGGATAACCTCAACCCAAAATGTTTGAGTTTCGTGAAAAGATAGTATTCTGGTTGGGAACTGTTAATTTTATAAATTATGGGTTGCAAGTTATTTTTGTGACAAGAAATGCAAAAAGGACGCAGTGGGTGGGTGATGCACTTGGCAAGTCAGATGAGTTGGTTTTCTTTATTTGGTGAATTCATTTCGAAACTTGTAAATTTGAGCTACTGCTTTTGTTGCTCAAAACTATAAGAAGGCAACCCATTTTTTGGTTTGTCATTTATCTCATGAAAAGTACATTTAATGAAATTCATTATGGGACATAATTAGCAATTACAAAGTAATAATTTGGTGAGTAATATCTGTTTGTTTTCTGCACAAGGGAGGCAGGGCGCTGAATGTAAACAATGCATACATTTATACTAGTGGATATAATGCTATTGCACTTATACTACAAGGTATAAATTTAAATTTCGAGTTTAACATGTCCGTGATGCCAAAAGAAAATGGAGATGTTTTGGCGAAGAGAATAATGAAAATGGAGATGATTGCTCCCAATAATAAAAGTTACTTTAATTTTAACAAATAAATATACTTTAATCATACAGGGAATGCTAAAAATATTATGTGAAGTGCCAATAATATATTTCTAAAATTATAGTTTAAATTTTTACAAATTTTTTTTTTGTTAAATTTGGAAAAATTTGCCCGCCTTAGTTCGTCAAAAAAAAAAAAAAAAACAACAAAGATATTTTTATGCAAATTTGGCTAGACTAGAATCCATTTAGTTTTTCAACAAATGGACTTAGGTAAATTCCTATAAAAATTAAGCTTATCTAATCTGTCTATATATATATGATATTGTTCAGCCTTGGCCTGGTTCGGTCTCAACAATATGCTTGGACCCTAATCGAATTCTGTAGCATCCAGTTCTATCCGAATCCGAGGCACACCATAATTTTTGTCCTTTAGTGACCTTCGGGGCTCGGGATGTGACAACAGACAGATGTCACAAGCCCTACGGAGAGGAACACTGCCAAAGTATCCGGAGCTGATATGTGTCCCCTTCAACAGGATTTTCACCCTATAAATACAGGCCTCATCATCTTGAACAAGGTAATGCCTATCTATCCTCACAACTTAACAACATACATACTGTTCCATTTTGAGTGCAACACCCATCACTGACAAGAGCGTCGGAGAGTTATCGCCGGACACAACGTTCGACCACCCTTGACCAATACCTTTCTGTGCAAGTTAGTTCCAGCTCGACCAGAGCAGTTCAAACCCAGCGTTAGCAGCAAACCCCTGGCTAGGTGGTCGTAATACCACATATATTCCATCTCACTTTTGGGCAATTCTATTTCGATTGTAGTGGAGAAAATCCTGGGGTTAAGAGGAGGAAGCTCCACGTGAATATTATTTGCCACAACATCCAGATTGTCCTGGAAGATCCCAAACTTGAACTTCATTGGAGTTACGTCTTTCATGTGCGGCCTGATGGTGCCATTGATATAGGACATGGTGTCTTGGGCCTTACTCTGTTTCTTAGGCTTCTCCACCTCCAACCAATGCTTCTTAGATTGCTTCTGTGATGGTGCCATTGCAGATTCAGAAACTTGAAAGAACAGAAATAACAAGAAGAAAACGAGCAAGAGTTTTGGTATAGTGACAACAAGGAAAGTAAAGAGCAGAAAGTGGGGAGAAAGTCACAACTAAGGAACTCGCTGCCACATGGCGAACCCAGAGAAAGGCAGAGTTAAATGCTCATCATGACTTTTTAATGCTCACCATTACCCTCGGAGGCGCCCCTCCACGTGGTGAACATGGAGAG
Organism: Codiaeum variegatum; assembly: GCA_948294925.1. NCBI lineage: Eukaryota > Viridiplantae > Streptophyta > Magnoliopsida > Malpighiales > Euphorbiaceae > Codiaeum > Codiaeum variegatum. Next base: position 10,132 of record CAOJBK013581056.1, read on the forward strand.
ATCGCTTTAATGGAGCCGTTACTTGGAGAAGTGTAATAGTCCCAACCAAGCTTGTTGAAAGGTCACAGATAAGGTAGTGAAATGTCTCTTTAGTCTAATCACAGACTCTATCAATGAGCCCAAGGCCTCCTCCAGCGAGTCCAAAGCCTCCATCAGCGAGCCCAAGGCCTCCTCCAGCGAGTCCAAAGCCTTCATCAGCAAGCCCACAACATCTTACAAAGCACTTTTTGAGTTACAAAGCCTTCAAGTGCTAACACTCCAAGAGGACAATTGATACTGCTCAGCCTTGGCCTGATTCGGTCCCAACAACATGCTTGGACCCTGACCGAATCCTGTAGCATCCAGTCCTATCCGAACCCGAGGCACACCACAAGCTTTGTCCTTTAGTGACCTTCGGGGCTCGGGATGTGACAACAGACATATGTCACAAGCCCCATGAAGAGGTACACTGCCAAAGTACC